>CAJUYG010007231.1:0-11133 GCA_910591675.1 Galerucella calmariensis | reverse complement strand
ACCATAAAGGCACTAACACCTAACTTCGTTACTATTGGTCCGATTTGAATGGAACAAACGGCATTATGTATGGAAAGTGATGTAATTTATGGAGAGTATAAGCATGCGCAATAATGCTACCATAAAGGCACTAACACCTAACTTCGTTACTATTGGTCCGATTTGGATGGAACAAACGTCACGTCAAATGACACACGTCACGTGACACGTCGAATGTTAAACGTCACGTGGCACGTCAAATGATACACGTCAAACGTCACGTGGGACGGGAGAGAGGTGCCAAACGACTCATAGCGACGAGTATCCTCACGGTGGGGGGACATCCCGGTGCTGACTAGAAGAAAAGGTGGAGAGGGGTAGCCAAAGTGCAGTCTACTACACACCAAACTTCTTTTGTAAAATGTCTTCAGAAGTGTACAGTCATCGTTTTGAAGAGTTCATTAAGAATATTGGAAAATTGAATAAAGACATTGCTTTTTACGAAGACAAAAGGAGGGTTATAAATCAACTCGAAAATCTTTGCTTGTCTGATGAGGAAGGACAGACGTGGAGAAGTCTTCATATAAACTGGGTGCCTGAAGAGGTCCATCAGTTAGCCCGTAGACTGCCGCAAACTACTTATCCGTTAAGACGTATTCAACCTACACCATGTTCAACAGAACAGAAAAGGATATAGAAAATGAAATTAATAACGTTTACGCCATGTCATGTGTAATATTAGTGGCTGTATTTGTTTTAATTTTGAAAATTATTTTAAAAATTGTAAAACGAAAATTCCAATCTTCATGTAATATAAAAGTTGATGAATATACAGGATGTTTTTTTTGATAATACTTATAACAATTTTATATCATATTGTTTTAAGAAATTAAAAACTTAAAATGGCATAAATTAATTTATAAGTTGATCGACCTAAGTACCAGGTCATGTGGCTCAGGTTCATATCAGGAAATTGATTGCAATTAAATATTATTTTGTAATATGTATGTGTCAACACGTCTATGCTGAATATCGAAAAATGGATAATACTGTGTAGCAGCATGTGCCGATTAGCAAACAGGAAATACGTTTTTGCTAATTCTCGATATTCAAAACACAAAACCTGTAAATGCAGGAAATCTCTTACCGTGCGGTTAGTTTGGAAAAGCATATTTTCTTGCATTATCACTCTAAGAATCTGTCGGAGGGGAACCAATCATATTTTTTTGTTTGTTCATTTAGGCGCGTTATTTATTAATTAGCGAAGTCCAGAGAGCTCACTTTTCAAAAGCCAGTCGCAGTTAATAGACGTCAGTTAATAGTTTGTGTGTGTGTTACCTTAAAATATTAAAAGTAAGTTTATTTTTGAATTTCATATCTTTTTTTTATTTTTTTCCCACATTGATACATTAATAATTTCTTGTATCTCAAAAATATCTCAATTTTATTTTTTTTCAATAGAAATTTTTTTTTACAAAACATTTTTGCGCTAATTAAGAAATTGTTTTTTTTTTGTTATCATTATTTAATTTGATTAATTTTGAAATGGTAACATGTTTTTCTTTTACTTTTGTAGATGGATCTAAAAAAAATAAACGAAAATTGTAATATTGCAGAGCGAAAACCAAAAATAAAATTGAGCGCTTTGCCACTTGATGAGCCGCAGAAAATATATGCCGCCAAAATAGTTAAAAGCAGATTTGGAGACTGCGTCCTACTAGATTTAGAAGAAGCTGTTACATTCCTTCCAGCCCGTGTCACAGACCAATACAGGGAGAGCATTAAATATTTTTCTTCCGGAAAGTACTCAATAATATTTAAAGGAACGGTCGACGTAGGAAAACCATCGCCTGCTAATTCTTTCGCAATTGTTGAGAATAAGGCTTAGAATACGGGTAAGTGATTCTTATTTTTATGGCCATGCATTCTGAAAGTGTTGAAGAAATTGCTAAAAAGTCAAAAGATTTTTTGTTGGTTATAAGAAAATTGAAAAAAATTATATTCGATAAATTTACTGAAAAAGATAAAGAAATCTGGCTAAAACGGCTTAAAAAACATATTCGAATTTGCAATAAAGCTATTCGTTCGAGGACTAAAGATACAACTATAGGTACTTTGAGAAAACTTCAAACAAACATTGGTCATTTTAAACATTTTAAAAATTTAATTGAAAAAAGACACATTGGTTTAGGGCTCAACAATAGAAAATTGCAAAACAGGGTTAAGTGGGAAAATGTAGCTTCGAGCTTTAAAAGTAGAATCAAAACAGGGTTAATAATAAATTTAGCTCATAAAGACTTGGGTCCATTTTTGGAAGATGCTTTAATAATATTTAAAATGGAAATTTCTAAACAATTTAAATCGTTTCATATGATGAAAGTTAATACTTGTTTTTGCGGAGAATTTATAAAAAAAGGAAACAAAACTGAGGACGATGAAATTTTAGACTTAAAATATTTTAATACGAAAAATGCAATACTTGATGTATCTACCGATTTAGAGCGTTGGTTTTTTGATAACGTAAAAGATAAAATTTTTCAAAAACTATCTGAGTTCCAAGAAAGGGATTCTTGTTATGCCCTAAATAAAGTTGTCTCTTTAGAAGTAAATATTAATAAGTTTGAGATAGGTAACGGTTCATCTTTCATTCCATTACCAAAACAAATACTTAATAAACATGCATGCATAAACATCAAAAATACAGATCAAGCCTGTTTCTATTGGTCGATTGTAGCGGGCCTTTTTCCGAAAAATACACACAACAACAATATAACTTCTTCATATCCATTTTATAGCACGGTATTAAATGCAGAGGATTTAGATGCTCCCATGCCGTTATGTAAAATTTCCAAATTCGAAAAATTAAACAATATTTCCGTTAACGTGTATGCTTTAGAATTGAACGAAAAAGAATTTTATACCGTGGTACCGGCAAGATTAACTCAAACTAAATTAGAACACCATTTTAATTTATTATTGATTCAAGACAAGTATTTTCCAAAATTAAATGACTTTGATGTTCCTCCAGAAGATGATGATGATGACAATAATTTTGAAGTCAAGTATCATTATTGCTTAATTAAAAACATGTCTCGACTTGTAAGTTCGCAACTCAGTAAAAACACAAAAAAAAAAAACTTCTGTGATAGATGTATGAACTATTTTATGAGTGAAAATATACTTAAGGAGCACGAAAAGTTGTGTTATGAACTTAATGAATATAAAATGTCTTTTCCTAAATATGAACATGTCGAATTTAGAAATTTTACTTACCAGCAAACTACTCCGTTTGTAATCTATGCCGATTTCGAAAGCATGTTAACAAAATTTAATGATCCAAATGTTTCGACTGCAACTAAAAGATATCAAAAACATGAAGCGTATAGTGCAGGTTATTATGTAAAGTGTAACTATGATGACAATTTATCGTTTTACAAAAGCTATCGAGGTTCTGACTGCATGGATTGGTTTTCAAATGAAATGTCGTCAGTAGCCGAAATTATCCAATCAAAAATAAAAACCATAGTGCCAATGGTACTTCCGTCAAGTACCGTTGATGCATCTGATTGCCATATTTGCGGAAAACAATTTAAAGACGTCGAAATAATTGTACGCGATCACAACCACTTTACCGGTAAGTTTCGCGGATTCGCCCATCAATCGTGCAATCTCAATTACCGCAAGTTGTTCGTAACACCTGTCATTTTCCATAACTTGAGCGGCTACGACAGCCATTTCATGATTTCTAGTTTATGTAAAAAAGGCACTATGAGTGTTCTTCCAATAAACCTAGAAAAATACATTTCATTCACTTTATTCGACTCAAAAACTAATTTAAAATTTAGATTTATTGATTCATTGAGATTTTTGGGGGCTTCCTTGGATGAACTAACATCCATCATGGATCCCAACGATTTCATCATATCCAAAAAGGAATTTTCCCATTTGGATAATGAAAAATTTAAATTATTGATTAAAAAAGGAATATTTTGCTATGACTACATCGATAGCTGGGAAAAATTCAATGAAACATCATTACCGCCTATTGAATGCTTTTACAATAAACTAAATTATAAACCACTTAGCTTCAACAAATATGCTCATGCCCAAAGTGTGTGGGATAAGTTTCAAATTCAAAACTTGGGCGAATATTCAGACATGTACATGAAAACAGACGTTTTACTTTTGGCAGATGTTTTCGAACAATTTCGGAAAAAGTGTCACGCAACTTATGGCTTGGATCCAGCGTGGTACTATACCATGCCTGGGTACACTTGGGACGCGATGTTGAAGTCGACCAGGTGTAAATTGGAACTATTGCGTGACGTAGACATGGTTTTGTTTATTGAAAAAGCTATTCGTGGCGGAATTTCAGTTTGCAGCAGCAGATTTGCTGAAGCAAACAACAAGTACATGCTGGAATATGACCCTAGTAAGCCTTCCAAATACTTGTTGTTCCTGGATGTGAACAATTTGTACGGTTGGGCAATGTGTGAACCTCTGCCCTACGGAGGGTTTAAATGGATCGAAGACGTCGATCAATTTGATGCTGATTTTATTCAGTCCATTCCGGACGATTCCCTCGAAGGGTATATTCTCAAAGTTGACTTGACATATCCGCAAAACCTGCACGATACGCACAAAGATTTTCCATTTGGTGCTGAACACCGTGTTCCTCTAGGTTCAAGATTACCGAAATTAATGACTACACTTTACGATAAAAAAGAGTATACCGTTCATTATCGAAATTTAAAACAGATGCTCGCCAACGGATTACAGCTCACTAAAGTGTATAAAGTTTTGAAATTTAAACAGTCTACCTGGCTAAAGTCCTATATTGAGTTAAATACTCGACTAAGGACGACAGCTAAAAGCACTTTCGAAAAGAACCTGTATAAATTGATGAATAACGCGGTGTTCGGTAAGACGATGGAAAATATTAGAAAACATAGAGTAGTGAAATTGGTGACTAAATGGCAAGGTCGGTATGGGGCGAAAAATTTGATTGCAAGCTATCGGTTCCATAGTAGAAAAATTTTCAATGAAAACTTGTCGGCAATTGAACTCAATAAAACTAACATAATATTCAATAAACCTTTGTATGTAGGAATGGCAATATTAGATATTTCCAAAATATGCATGTATGATTTTCATTATGGACATATGATTCCTAAATTGGGTGTTAAAAAATGCAAACTTATGTATATGGATACCGATAGCTTTATTTATGAGCTATCATGTGATGATGCTTATGAAGAAGTTATTAAGGCAGATATACAAAAATTTGACACTTCAGATTATCCAAGTGATAATCAATATAATATTCCACAGGTGAATAAAAAAGTTTTAGGTGTTATGAAAGATGAGTCGAAAGGTAAAGTTATGACCCACTTTGTAGGACTAAGATCGAAAATGTACACTTATAAATTGGACGTAGATGGGGAGGAAAGAGCAAAGAGACGACAGTATTTAGAACAAAAGAAACTCGATAAGGACCGAATTGAGTTAAAAATGAAAACGCTAGGGGTGGTTAAAAAGTTGAAGGGTGTAAAGTATAATGTAGTAAAAAATAGGATATGTTTTGAGGATTATGTGAAATGTTTAACTAATTTTAAAGAACAAACAATAAGCCAGCGTTGTATTCGATCATATTTACATCAAGTATTTAGCATCGAACAAACAAAAACTGGTCTAAGTCCACATGACGATAAGCGGCAATTAATTCCGGGGACTTTTGATACTCTACCTTGGGGGCACTATAGTAACCGAGAATAATTTTTTTTAGGTATAACATGACCAGTACACTCCAAGATATTTGTATCAAGACTATCTGCGAAAACACTACATCAATTTTACAATTTATAATAGATATACATATACCTCAAAATTTATTGTTGAAAATTATCAAAAATTATGCAGAGTACCGGTGGACTGCATTGAGTCAGATCGCAAAAAATACGTACAAGGGCGATGAGTATTGTGACTGGGAACACGCTTGTGGAATGAGATATGTGAACCCCAAAATGCGAAATATACTACTCGTAAGCCCCAGTTGGTCATGCTTCGACTTGTCTGAGCAATACTTTTGTGTCTGGCTTCACCAGTATTATATTAAAAATTTAAATTTAACTTTATGTCAACAATGTTATTATCAACTCACATCTATTTTAGAATCTCAAAATTTAAATATAAATCTTCACGTTTTACGTGATCATCAGCATTTTAGAGTTACAAATGATTATTTGCCTGTTTTGTATAAAACGTCTAGAAAATGGTGTCAAAATGAATTTTTAAAATTACTTTTCGAATTGAAAACTGGTGATCAATGCTACTCAGCTTTACATCCTGTACCTCTTACACCAAATTCAGATATACATGAAATGGGGGTGACCCGCTTTATTGACACTATTAATGAAAACGATGATTCCGAATGTGAGTTTTGATAATTTTGTTTTTTTTTTTTTCTATAATTAAAGTAATTTTTTTCAATGTAGTCATTTAAAAAATTTTTTTAAGTTTATATCTATATATATATATATTAATTTGAATGTGTGGCTGTAAAAAAAAGATTCACTTGCGTCTTAATTTTATCTAATATTTTTTTATAAATAAAAATAATTGTAGTTTTTAAATCGCTTTTATGTGTATCGAAAATAAAAAAAAAAATCAATTTATTTTTTGTTTTCATTTTTCCTGCAATGAAGGAGACACTAACATGAGAAAAATCCCTAGGAAAAAAAGATTGAAATGGTTCGATTTATGCATTTTTTTTGGTAAGTTCAAGGTCACACATCGAGACTCTCTCTCTTATCAGTGAAATAAAATATCAAACATTTGGTGTATTACATAAAGAATAGCTGAAATAGCCGAATTGGTTGGAGCATTTTTCCTAGCCTAGCTATTGAAGAGGAAATAGGTTCAATCTTCGAATATTTCAGCTATTTTTTTTTCCTAAAGAAAACACATATACCAATAATATATAACTATTTATTTAAATCATTGATAACTGTAAGTTTACAAAAGTATACAAATTCTCTAAGAGCATTGTTTAACATATCATTAGGTGTAATAGAACAAAATGCATATAAAATTTGTTGAGGATTTAAATTTTCAGAGGCGACATTTTTACAGAAATCCAAAACATTATAATAATATTGACAAAAATTTAAATTTTCCAATATAGCTATACGTTGTAAAATCAAATTATTTAATTCTAAAATTTGAGACACTTCTTCTTCATCCATATAATATTCAACTCCATGTTTTTTGACGAAAATCAACTTACACCCATCGTAATTTGATGGAGTAATGGTGCAGTACTCTCCACATGAAAACGAATCAGGTTGGAACTTGTCGGCGTCGTCTGTGGCATGAAAGAAAGCATTCATCTGTTGCGTCATCATTGAAATAAAGGTATACCATTCATAAGTGCTGAAAGATATTTTGCTGCACTTTAGCTGTTGAGATAGAATAACAGCAGGCGTAAATGATCTTGCCGGACTAATTCCACATTTTACTTCATAACCAGAAATTGTATATTGTGTTGAAAGCAGGTACACATTTTCAGACTTTGCAGCAAACTCATAGTTTTTCAAAATTCTATCCAGCTCTGCAGAATAGTTATTATCACTACTACTACTACTACTGTCGTAACCACTACTGACACCTTGATAACTCATGTTGCTAACTGAGTTTAAGATCTGAAACGACTCCAATTTATGTGGCATTTTACGTCATAAAACATCAACTCCATTAATCCAGCTGTTATGTTTTTTGTCTAAGCCTAACCATTTCACAAACAGTTTCTTGCCTTTACGTCTAAGAACTTTTTCCACCAAGTAAACGTCCGGATTCGATGTTTTCTGTAGTTCTTCGTCATAGAAGCAGCCGCTGATTGGTGTACCTTGCATGTCTTCAAGTAAATACGTAGCAGGATTGGTAATTTTAACTTTGATGATTTTGAATAGTTCTGTAGTCCAATTGGGTGTATATCCTTTTTCAAAGACATGTTTTGCCTTGGATATGCGCACAATGTCACCAACTTTAAATTTTCGCGGGCCTGCTATCTTTAAATGACTATAGGTGTTATTCAAAATAGATTTTTCGTTGGATTTGTTGACTTGAGAAGGCTTATATTTTGTTGTGGAATGTGTTGTATTGTTATAGTTTTGAGTAATTTCAGGCAGAATATCAATCCATTTGTAGGTGCCATTTAAACTGAAATATTTGTAGAGTTTCGATTTTAATGTTCTTATAACACGCTCAGCCATAGAAGCTTTCATCATGCTAAGTACGCTATAATGATTTATATCATGTTTTTTCATTAAATTTTGAAATTTGCTGTTGTAAAATTCCTTTCCCTGATCAGATTGCAGATTTTTTGGTATTCGTCTAGTGTGAGCGAGAATGTCCGAGAATGCCCGAGTAATCTCCTCTCCGGTCTTCGTCTTTAGTGGGCGTGTCCACATAAACTTTGAAAAACAATCAATGACGACCAGTATCATTTTATGATTCCTATTTTGTGATGCAAAATTCCTCATCTCTGCAAGATCCATTTGCCAAAGATCGTCAAGGCCCTTAATGATAGTGCGTCTCCGAGGGAATTTTTTCCGAATAGGTTTGTGAAGCTCGTTTACGAGTTGAATCTTTTCCTTGGTGTGCATATTATGATGTATTACCGGCCAGCTTCAGTTCCAGACTATGAATGCGGTTATGGAAATTTATATCCAATGTCTTAATATTGTTCACTATGTCTGAAATGTTACTTTTCAAATCCGAAACGGCTGTGATATTTTCTGCAGATTCTTTTTTCAATTCACGTATACTTGCATTCGCACTAAATTCTCTTCGAATGAAGACTTTTGCAGTGGCAATTGAGTCGTCAACGTATTTCTTCGTAGCCATATCCCTACCTGCTACTGGGGGATTTCGCGAAATGAATGTATTAATTTCGTTAGTTTTATTTTGTAAGTCGGTAATATTTGCCTGTAATATGGGAATTTCAATCTTATGAAGCTCGTTTCTGATTTCGTTCAATCCTACTTCTAAATTCTTTATATTGGGTGTTTGTGGTAAGTTGATAGTACGCAAGTCATCAACATATTTTTTTGTTGCAGCGTCACTATTTGCTGTCGGTTCTTTAACATTACAAATTTTCACATTTCCAATATCAATATTACCGTCCGGTGTATGAGGGAACGTAATTTTCGTTGGTAAACGCGCATAGGGCGTTTGATGTCTATGTCCGAATTTATCGACTGGCATAATTGAAATGAACAAGTTTCAACTTGTATTATTCTATTATATCAGCTTGCTTGAGTTCATTGATAATTGCTACTATTTCGTTGTCGTGTGACGTATTACCGGCCTCTTTCGAAGCAATTAGTAGCTTTAGACGTTCAACCAACTCGTTGGGATCATCCCAATAAATGTATTCCATAGGGTCTTCGTTGTATACCAAACGGGAATCGAGAACGTTTCCACCACTTTTCGTAAAAGGTATTTTTGATGGACGTTCCATTAGTAGCTGTTGTGTTCGAGTAGAGGGACGACGGTTCGATGATTCTGATTTTGTTCTAAACAAAGGTTTGATAATATTGTGATATTTGTAAGTGCTTGAACCCTTAAGACGGTTGCGTGTATCTAGGTGAACCTTAGTATACTCTAGAAGGGTTTTATATGCCTCCAAATCCTGCTGGGTGTAACCTTCTGGATCGTGGTAGAATAAAAGCTGGTATAAGCCAGGTGTACCAGTCACGGATCCAGCTTCTTTATTTCGTTCTTGTAGTATGTTGATATTGCCGTTTCTTCCATCAAATCCAATTCTACGCGTACCTAAACTCCAACCGAGATCGTCATTGTAGAAAGGTCCGTAATTTTTATCGATTCTTCCATTATCTTGGAAATAGTCTTCGATATACGATTGACTAATTTCAGGATATTGATCTAAATACTCTTGGATGGATTCATGTGTCACCTCAGGACGCATTATTTCTGGAGATTCGGGCATTGGAATATTCCCTTCTTCATCGGTTTCAGCCACCGGTTCCGTTTCGAGGAAACGTGTAAACACACCATCATTATCATCGGGTTCTTCTTTCTTTATTTCCTCCTTTGGTTGTAAATTTGTAATCGATTTTTGTAATGTCTTCGAGGATTGTACAATTTCTTCTAGTGGTTTGGATATTGGCTTGAATAGTTTATTAATAGACTCATCTTGCTCTGATTTACCTAATTTCAATGCCAAGTATTTTTTTCGAATCGATCTGGCAAGTTCAGACACTTTTTTCTTGCGCAATGCAGTAGCAACCTTATCGTCAGACATATTGGTATGGACTGAAGGCGCAGCTTACAATTTAATATATTTATCGAATCCTTTGCGATACCTTCCATCATTGAGGGTGAAATCTTTCATAATTACCAATGTACCATAGCGATCACACCAACACTTTGAACACATATTTTTAAATACGTCAAATGTCATGTCAGAAGATACGTGTTCGTCAAATATATGTTTCAAGTTTACCTCATCCTGCTTGAATAACACAATAACATTACAATTGTCGCGAATAAGCTGTTTCGGTATTTTTGAATATGTTTGGCAAAGATATGCAGCATCGATATCTTTATGTCTGCACATGGAATAGTATTCCCGAATTTTCTGTTGACCATCACATGCAACGTCATCGAATAAAAAGACAGAATTAGGCTGAGCTTCATCTGGACTTATTATTTCCTCGTTGTCTTTGAATGGAAAATAGCCAACGCCCTTCACTTGTGCTATAACTTCCTGCAGCAATTGGTACTTTGGTTGGAATAACGATTTTGAATAAACATAAACGTTTTTGAATTTCGCGCCATTCGGATTAAATAGGAGCGCCAGCACGACATTCGTCTTTCCACACCCACTGGGGCCACATATAATGGCACGGAAAGAATTTGGTAATAATTTACCATGTTTACCAATAGTTGGTGTTGAGGTAAAATCCAGATTTTCAATGGGTATAGTCTGCTCTTGTTGAATTATTTTCATTGTGTGTGTCGCTTTTCGTAGTACTACTCTTTAAATATAGGTGTTACCACTTACGCGTATCAGTCTTAATGTTGTTGTTTGAAGGAGAAGGTCTCTTAAATTCTCTCATCAATAAACTACCT
>CAJUYG010007229.1:0-11137 GCA_910591675.1 Galerucella calmariensis | reverse complement strand
GATACCATACTTTTTATTTGTCTATTCCGAAATGCAGAGTTAGTAGGTTTATCCCAACTGAATATAGAACCGTTCTTCGTATCGTTCGTGCAAGTGCTGCATTTCTTTCACGTCCCAATTGATTATGGCATCGTTTTCTGGACTGCTTTGGAGTGCATACAAACTGTACCTTCTGGAAGGGGTAATAAAGTATAGGATTTTGCACTATACACTATACACTATAGTCTATACAAACCAAACGATTTCAGAACGGTTCATAAATGGTTACACACAAAATGAGAAAATTTAGGAGTGGAGCACCAGCTTTTGGAATTCAACTGTTTGAATACACTGAGAGAAATTTATTTATATAGTGGGAGTGTTAAGACTAATAGGGCGCAATGTATCAAACCTCAACGTATTGTTTTTCGGGGTGTCACCATATGCCAACAAGAGATCGAATTCACTCACACCTTTTGGTACGGAATACTCTACAAGAGGCTCTGCTCCTGGGAAGAACAAATTGCAAAGTATTAGAGATCTCTTGCGACAGGAACAGTTATTATTTTCAGAAATCCTCAATTCACAATATTTTCCATATTTTTCAATTCACCGTTTCGGTGGCGTTCCAGCCACTGTCATTAAATATAATTGAGTATCCTTCACTTCTGGTCTCTACCTGACACCAATTCAAAAAATCAAACAATATTATTTTGAAGTTTAAGACTGCAACTACATATACAACTTAAGCTCCACTATTACCATACATATAAGACACAAAACAGGAAAAAATACTTGCGCTATTTATAAACTTTAGAAGGGCAGTTCATTCAATAACTCATACATTGTTGTGAATAAAATTATATCATTTGGATATATCTGCAGAAATATCACGAGTAATTATGGCTTCATACAGACAAGTTAATCTCCCAATTAAAAGTGCTGATGGCTATGGAGCTCAGGCTGTGAACATTGACGATTAAAACGATGCATTGTGCTTGCTGTATGGAGATACTCTGGTCATTTTGGTACCGTCAAAAATTGATGTAGGTACCAAAAAATTGGATATTTTACAGAAGTAAAAAGCATTCCATGAATTAACTTGGATGCAAAATTCACCCCGAGCAAGCTCTTAAATGAAATAGCTACAGTTATTTGTGAAAACGGTGAACATGCTGTGGCAGCTATCTTGCCCTCGATGGCTAACGCTAAAATCAATAATTGGTGCCCGAAAATTCAACTTTTTGAATCTTTGACTTTAAGCTCCATGTTTAATTGTGTTTCTGTTCAGGGACTCAAATATTTAGCAGTTATCGAAAGGGTACAAATATATTCGCTTAGATTCTCTCAGAAACGGGAAAAGTGAAATTGACTTCTGATGTCCTTAAATTTTCACTTAACTGCCTGCATAAACTGTCTGGAATGGACAATAAAACTGATTCACTCTTGCGATATCAAGTACAACTGGTTGGAGCAAATAAGACACTTTTTCATAAATTTGAATGTATTGGACTACTGTATTAACTTTTTATCACTCAAACTTTCTATTTGAGCCCAATATCACACACATTTGCAGACAGTGAATGTGAATCCTGTGTCTAGGTATCCTCTTATGGGTTAATGAAGCATTTTTGATGTATTTCCTAAAGCACCAAGTCCGTATTCACAAAAAAAGTTACTTATCCAAGTCACCCGCACCCTGGACCAACTAATGGTTAATGATTATAAAATGTAATTCACGTTTAACGGTATTGTAAGTAGTAATATCCCTAGGATCTTGATAATACCGCAGGCCGAGGGCTATTATCCTTCAGCAACACGCTTGCAGGATTCTTTATGACAAAATTTTGGGTATTTATCAAGGTCCGAGTAGTATTCAATAAGATAATTTTTTACATTGTAGATATCAAAAAATTGATTGTCAATCTGACGTTTAATAGTTTTCGATACAAAATCTTTTTTTTAAGGAGCCGGCCCTTCGCCGGTACCACCTCAGCCTCCTGGGCTTATTGTGGATACTCCTAGTGTTCTGACTACAACCTATTCAGCCAATCCGTTCCCTGTATTAGCTCATATAGGTTCTTTGCTGGTTGGTTGTAGAAGTCTTCTGGAGTCATTTGGGTTCTGCCATACAGTTTCTGCCTTCTGTGGTCCAGCGACTCACAGTTGCATTGTATATGCAGAGCTGCTTCGGTATCCTTTTTGCATCTTCTGCATGTAAGGTCTCCGTTATACAGCCCTTTTTTGTTCAGGTGCTCCTTTGTGGGAAAGTGTCCCGTAAGTAGCCCCGTTATGGTGCGTAGTTTGTTCCTGCTCATTGAGAGCAGTTCTTCCGCTACTTTTCCTGATGGTTCTTTGATGAATTTCTTCCCATGTATTTGCCTGGTCGTATTCTTCCAGTGTTTATTGTGTTGTTCTTTCAACCACCCTTTTAACCATGACCTCGTTAAGCATCTGGGGATGCCCACAGCAGGTTCGGGTCCGTTCATCAGAGTTGACCATCCTAATCTTGCGAGTTCGTCAGCTTTTTCATTGCCTGCGATTCCTTTATGACCTGGGACTCACTCCAGTGTTACACTGTTCCGAGTCGCCAGTCTTCTAAGTTTTTCGCCGCATTCCAATACTAGCCGAGATGTCACCCTATAGCTCTGAAGTGCTTCAAGGGCGGCTGTCACTGTAAATCCTGATCTGCCTGTTGTTGTAGGCTCTCATATTATTATAGTTCATTTTTTGATACGTCTGTATACCAGATCAGTTTATTCGCTCTACTAAGTGGTGGTGCGTTCTCTTCCTCAAGCTCCTTTCGATATTTGATGACAATCTCGAAGTTCTTGCGAAAGATATATTTGGTGGTCATGTGATCTGTTGGCATGATGTTGGCAATGACAACCATTTTGTACAGCCAGTGTACCATGCTGGGTCTAAGTCACCATTTAGTGCCGTAAGTGCGTCTGGCAATCACGAAGGTCACCTCTGCTTTCTTGATCACGTGCTGGAGGTGTCGGTTCCAAGTTAAGCCTGGGTCTAGGATAACCCCAAGATATTTTACTTCATCCTACAATCGTTCACCTTAAAGCGCCAGAGGGCCAAGTCCTCCCCTTTTCATTTTTCCAGTGAACGCAAATATCTGTGTTTTCGAAGGACTAATACGTAGCCCTTCTTTTACAGTCCAGCCTGTTACTACATTTAAAGCCATTTGTAGTCTGTCTCTGGTTGTACTGTTGTATTCACCTTGGGATAGAATTACCAGGTCGTCTGCATATCCTATGGTGTTAAATCCTTCTCTGTGTGGGGTTCTGATGAGCCCGTCAGCCCGTCCATGACCAGGCTCCACAGCAGCAGGGATAGTACTCCCCCCGCGGACAACCCCTGGTTGCACGTATGGCCATTGTCTCCTCCGTCAGAGTTGATTCTATAAGCCTGCTTCTGAGCATGTAGTATATCCACCTGCAGCTAAAGGCATCGATCCCGGAATTCCTCGTCGCCTTAGCTATATCTTCATGGGAGGTGTTGTCAAAAGCTCCTTCCATATCGAGAAAGGCTGCAAGCAATACCCCTATATTTTCCAGCACGTATTCAGCCCTTTTTATGAGTTGATGTAATGCTGTTTAGGTCAATTCTCCCTCTCTGTATGCATATTGATCTCGGTGTATTGGTCTTGTAGCCAGTATACCGTCTCTGATATGTCTGTCGAGAAGTTTCTCAAGAGTCTTCAGCAAAAATGACATTATACTGATTGGCCTCAGAGCTTTAGCCGTGTCCTGTCCAGATTTTCCAGGTTTTGGTATAAATGTAGCTCTGATGCGCTGCCAGGTTCTTGGAATATGCCCTAGAGCTAGGCTAGCTATGAGCAATTCACTCACCCTGTAGTGCAGTGTGTTGCCTCCTTTTTGGAGTGGGATAGGATAAATCCCGTCTGGTCCCGGTGCTTTATATGGTTTGAAGCTGTTAATTGCCCATTCTGTTTTTTCCGCATCTACCACTGCCTTCACTGTTCGCCAGTCTATCCTGGATGCCATCGTGGTCGATCCAGTTTTGTCCCTGGAGAGTTCTGCGGTGGCATGGTAGGTATTGATCCAGAGAAGTGTACCCTTAGTAGCTCTTCCATGGTTTCTTCCCCATTTCCAGTGTATTGTCCGTTATCTTTTTTGATAACGTGTATAGTCTGATTAGGGTCCTTGGAGAGAATCTTCTGCAGCCTGGCACACTCGTGAGTCTGTTCTATCTCCTCACAGTGCCTCCTCCAGGAGTCTCTCTTGACTTTCCTTACCAGTTTGTTGTATTCAGTTAGGGCCCTCTTACAATCCGTCCACTCTTCTGAATTTCCTTTAGTTCTATTGAACTTCTTTCTCAACTGTCTCCGTTTTTCGGCAAGTTCATTCGTCTACCAGGGCACATTTCTGTTGGATTTCTTCCTCACCGTTGGGCAGTTGTTTTCAAACGCTGAGATAATTGCTTCCTGTGTTAGGTCTGCTGCTATCTCTAGGTCTGTTGTGTTAATTTTCACCATCGTTAGGTCTAATCTGTTAACTAGTTCTGCATTATATGCCTCCCAGTTCGTTTTTCGCGGGTTACGGTAGTATTCTATTTTCGGTTCGGTTCCCGAAATTTGAAAATATATGTGTCTGTGGTCAGAAAAACTTTCTTCCTCGGACACATGCCAATTACTCACGAAGTTACTTATGTAATGAGTGCCAATTCTGATATCAATAACCTCCTTTCTGTTTGAGTTAGCGAAAGTTGGTTTATTTCCTTCATTTAATACGTTGAGATTGTTAGCCGTAATAAATTCCAGTAAATTCCAGTACCTATTTCGTTGGTGCTTCCCCAGTTGAGATTGTGTGAGTTGGCATCGCACGCAATGATCAACTGCACACCCCTCTTCCTGGAGTACTTGACCAGTTCTTCGACTTCCCTGGTTGGTGGTTGTCTGGGATCATCGTAAGGAAGATAGGCCGATGTGAGAATTGCTTCTCTAGTCCCATTTCCTTGCCCCAGTGTGATGAGGACCGCCGCTAAGTCCCTACAACAAAAATTATTAAGCGAAAGGGCTTTCATAACTTTCCTAACAATAATGCATGTTCTTGGGTGGTCGGAGGTTCTGTCATAAATCAACTCACCAATGCCATCCAGTCCCACAATCTCACCTCTGTTAATCCAGGGTTTTTGAAGAATACTTCCCTTATGCCCCATGGAAGACCTCGTCGATGGAATAGGCCAGGATTTGGCCTTTCTCTTCCACTTTCCGACTCAGGAGGAGCCAGCCGTTCACCCTCAGGTTGGCATTTTGCTTCCCCAAGCGTTCTCGCACTTTTTCCTCCTGATCTGCTGGTCCAGGGATAAATACAATGACCCTGGGTCGTCTTGGGAGGTCCTTGGCTTCGACTGCTGTTAAAGCCGCCCCTTTCCATAGACCATCCAGGCCCTCTGCACCACCCCTGAGCCAGTCAGCTGTCTCCTGGTTTGCGCAGGTCAGCCACAAGACGCCTCCGCTGAACGTGGTCCTGATGAGCTGCAAGTTCGTGCCACTGCCTGAGGGGGTGGCATCGATTGCGTTCACCAGTTTATCTTTACTTGCTTGTACTTGGCTCAATGTTATTTCCGGATGGCGTTTGTCAATAATTGCCATCCGAGACTGAGGCTCCGAGCGGTTTCTCTTCCCCATTTTGGTTTTGTTCATGTTCCTCAGGAGCCTGCTCTTTAGGCTTCTCCTGCGTCCATGTTCCCTCCGCCATTTTTCTTGCCTTGGTCTGCCTTCTTTCGAAGGCCCCCGAGGTTTTCCTTTATTGCTGGACTTTTCCAAGCCCAGCGATCTGTTTTGTGATCGTTTCAGTGGTTCCGGTTGTTCCCACTGATGCGTCACTTTCGCTTCAGACGATGGTCCTGTCTTCATCTGAGAGCATAATCTTTGATTCAGACTTCCCGCCGTCATCTGATTTTTTATTTTTGTTTCCTGGTTCCATTTGAGTCCCACGAGTTAGGGGGAAGGGGTGTGTCCAACCCTGCGGTTGGACCGTTCGTGACACTATTTGACCCTAGTTCCATTCATCCCTCGGCACGGTATTTCACACCTTGGATTTAGGTTGGATCGATCCGCTGTGTTCTGTGTAAACAGGGCCACCACGTGAAGGTACACAGACGGTCTTGGAAGAAGCATCCTCGAAGGTTTGCTAGTCCTTCTCTGCTAGTCCCCTGAGTCGGTGGCTAAAAGCCGACATCTTTACCCCAAAATCTATTAGTTTAAATCAAACAAATATCATTCCATGTAACTTGCAGCTCGTTCGTACTTGACAAAAATATTGAAAAAAGCGATCAAAGTTTTTTTTCACAAGATTTTGAGACTATTTAATTAATATGTTCATATTTAAAAAAAAATAGTCTTTTTTTATAATGGAGCCTTAGGTCCTGAATGATCTTAGGATTGTTTTTCAATACCTTCATTGCGTTTTGATGAAAAATTGATTTGTCCATTTATTTATTTAAAAAAAAGTCCGGTTTTACCGGTGTGATCAATTTCCCTGATTTCTGGAAAATGATTGGATTTTATTGAAAATCCAAAAGTACATCCAAAAACTTGACACTCTTAGTTTTAAAATGATGTCCATTGAAAAGCAATATACAGGATGATAGATTTTCAAATCGTGCTTGTTCCACAGATTGTACAGAACTTCGATAACGGCTGAAAAATGTGGATGAACAAATTAATTTTCCATCAAAACTCAAAAAAGATATTGAAAAAAAAATTCTGAGATTATTCAGGTTTAGGTTCCATTATGAAAAAAATCAAGATAAGACTATTTTCTCAAAAAATATGAACAAATTAATAGAATAGTCTCAAAATCTTGTGGAAAAAAAGTTTGACCGCTTTTTAAAATATTTTTGTCAAGTACGAACGAGCTGCAAGTCACATGGAATGATAGCTACGGGTCTTCCCATGGCGATGAACTTTGAATCATTAGGAAATGTAAATTTTTTGCCAAGTTATGGAACAATTCGTCCGCGCGCTTACAAGTTGATGCATAGACGACAGAATTCCTACAGGCAGAGCAGCAGCTGAAATGAGGAGACTTTTAGGTCTTATTATCTCGATAACTATCGAATTTTCGAAAAAATGATGGGGATCTTTTCTGTAGATAATAAGACGATCTTAATTTTTTATCTCAAGAAAAATTTTCTAATTCGCACTATAACCCAGATATTAGCGAGAAACCTGTTTTCCAGGGTTGAGGGGGCCGTTTTCCCCTCCTTCCGTGAACTCAATCGCTTTAGTTTTTTCTCGTTCAAAAACACCTGCTGTGACCTACAAATCAAGCCCAAAAAGAAGTCTTCAGGGACTTTTCAGGAGCTTTGTCCCTTCATTCACTGGACTATATCGTCGATGAATCGACTAGGTCGGCTGATTACACGCTTAAAAATGATGAGTAGAGGATTTGACAGGCCGCGCTATATTTTGATTTAAAGGAGAGCTTTTGAAGCGAAATAATGGGAATAATGAGCTGTGTTTTGACGTGAAAAGTTGGTATTGTTATAATTTTGATTTTTGATCGGTTTTTTTTGAGGGCTTGTGTCTTAATTATTTGGTGTTATTTTATTCTACGCTTTTTATCATGTCTGTGGTGCAAATGGTTCAAAGCTAAAAGGGAACTGAATTTTGAACAACTATTAAAACTAAAGGAAAGTGGTCGTCCTCTTCTAGATTCAATGATAACAGACTAACAAGGACAAGAACGAAGAAGTTCATTCGCCTGATTGAATTTGCGGCTGTGTAAGTGTAAGTGTAAGTAAGTGACGCGTTTAACTGTTCCGTTTGTCTGCTTTTTTTGAATAAATATTGACCAATTATAATTTTATTCAAGTTTGTCATATTTAATATCCATAAAAATAGATGAATTTTTTTTTCCAAGGGAGCTTTATTTTTATGTGGAGCAAGCGTGATTTTGCCTCTGTGGCTTTGGAAAGGAACCCCCCTATAAAATCAACTGCGTGTATCTCAGGGATAGTATATCCAGAAACTCCTCTGGCACAGAAACTCAAGGAATGGTTTATCCCAGAAAATGGTTCGAAACCAAAACTATAATTGTTAATTTTTGAAACGGAAAGACTTGTTATCTATTTCACAAAAAATAAATTTTGAGAAATTTTTAAATATTTCCATATTTGAAATGTTACCGCAAAACGTTCCACACTCTCACAAAAGAATGGTAATATATCGTTCGAGTCATTTATAGTCATTCAATTATATATGAAAAAAGCTTCTTCTTCTCATAATAAGCTGCCACCCTCATCCATTTGGACTGTATCAATCACCACCCTGTTTATCTTTTTAATCGTGTCCAATTTCCCTTTTCTATATTGACTTTTAATATTAAGTTGGGGAAAAAGGAACGGGGTTTGTGGGTGAGAAGTTGGAACTATTTGTTAATGAAGCTAAAAGGAGAGCAATAGGTTTAATTATTGGTGGGGGATTGTCGAGAGGGCTGACAGTTGATGTGAACAGAGGATAGACAGGATTGAGGAGGTTTTAAGAGATTAAGGCTGCGTAGTATAGAAGCATATATTGTCGTCTAATCCACAGTGGGGGTTCATCAGCTTCGCAGTAGTAGTTCAAATGGGCTGCTACGGAAAGCTCCTGAGCAAAGTCGCAGGGTCTTATCACCATATTTATTCCCTAAACACCACAGTCACCATTATTTGGATACCTTCACACATTGGTATACCTGGAAATGAACTGGCCGATCAGCATGCCAGAACAGCGTCAACTACTATCCAGCCTATTCTCAACACACCCATTTACTGACCCCATTGGAATCTCTAGACAAGAAGTATCAATACTACGTACCCTTCAAATAGGTCACATTAAACTCACACACAGCCACTTAATGACCTGAAGCAACAGTCGATCATCTTCATTTTGGTCCTTGTTATATGTTACACAGGCATCAAGAGAAGACTCAACGGATGTGTCATCAGGTGTAAAGCGACCAGCAGGATATCCTGTCCTCTTGAATTATATGGAAACAATGCGACCATGTAAACAAGCGTCTACGTTGAAACGAACTCTGAGAAGCCTTTTAATTTTGATAAATATGACAGGATCACGTTGGCCCGTTTCCTGTATAACTGATTTGTGGTATATACTTAAAATTCGCCGATTTTGAATTTATACAATAAAATCCTCAATAGTCCTGGATTAATCAAATATGCTTTCTGCTATTTAAATTTTTTTCATTCATTTTTCTCCGCTACATCTCTGTCACGAATACTTTCGTGTTTAGAATAAAGATCCCTTGATGTCAGTATGAATGCGAAGGTGTGGATAAAATGTGAGTTAACGAAATAATTAATCATATTATGCTTTTTTGCCTGAATGGTGACGGTATTGTGAGAAAACATGACGTCCGTCATGACCGGTTAACTTTGTTTCGAAAATTCCATGGAATGAAAGCAATTCGTTGATTGCACTCCTTTTGCGGTATTTCTTCTCGTGAACTTTGCGATTTGCAGCAATAATATAGCTCTGGTACTACATGTCAGATAATATGGACATTTCAGAAGACTAAACAAATTGAAGTTGATTTGGAAAATCGAAGTGATTTTCCGAAAACAACAAGTCACAATAAACCATTATGGAACACCTGAATATAACAGGTAGACTATATTGTTCTGGAGGTCTACAGATCAGTTGGAGATGAAGCTTGTGTTTTTTGGCATGTCTGTGAGTTGGTTGTCAGACAGACTTTATAAAACAATGTGTTTTCGGTGTACATGCTCGGAATTCATTACGTCATACACCTAGAAACGATAGATACTAACTCAACTGCAAGCAATTTCGATCTCTAATCAATTTCACAATCGAACATATCTCGTCGAATGGTGAAATATGGTAAACCTAACCTTATTGGTTTCACGACTATTTTCAGAAGACACCACAGGGAGTTATATTTTCAGGAGTGCTCTATTTGCTTTCTCACTATTTTCAGATCCGTTGGGATCGATTGTTTTATATTCTAGAGCAGTAAAAATGAGAAACAGAATCCTCAACTCTAAGATAGTGCCTATCTTTAGTTGATACAGAACAGAGCAGGCGAGAGCAATAAACTGAAAACGCTATTATTCAAATAATGTCATGGATATGGTCAAAAAAAATTACCAACGAAGTGAAGTTTATACGATTCAGCAAATGTAGACACGTTGGATATATCAACAAAATCGGTATGGAGAACAAAAGAAGAAGCACTAGTATATTGTGTCACAACACAATGACAGAAAATAGGCTTAAGTAGCTTGTGAATAATAGTTAAATGCTGCTAACGTGGTTCCTCCATGTATGACGCACAACTGTTCTTCGCCTACCGAATAAACTAGAAAACAGTAACATGAAACAAAAAACCTTGACATCCACCAACGTTTAATTTAAAAATTCACTGGAAACGTCAAAATTAGAAATAATGCAAAATTTTAAAAACGTTGGCGTTAAGAGTTTTCAGCTTTTGAGCTGCTAAATAATACTTTTTGCCCAATTCTTGGTTTTCATATGATTGGTTTTCCGGTGAAGGAGGCGGAAAAGTCTTCATGTCGCCTATTTCCAAGCAACATTCCCTAAGAGAGTTACCTAAATGGAAGTATTCACTGGATACTGACCTTTTATTCTTATGAGTTCACGACAAGTGTTACATGAAATGTACGGCGGGAAAAGGCATATATCGGCAGGAACAATTCGTGAAGTTCCGAGAAGAAGCATGATATATAATGGAGTAGACGAACCATTATTAAATGGGTTTATGAAATGAGTTTTAAGTTTAGACAAACTGATATTGGAAGGTTTTTGATTTCTGCTTTCTGCGGTACTATCCAAATTGTTTCAAGAAAAGGTAAGTACGATCCTAATTGTTACAGTTCACTCAAAATGTCTTCTTAAGAAATGGTACCAGCTTATATAAGCCCAAAATTTGGTTAGGTAGTGGTTTTTAGCGAAGGACAGAGGAGAAGAACATGACAAGATAAAGCAGTATCAACTTAGTGCAAAAGAACAAGTGAACTAGATATATATTCGTGCAAACAAAAGGGGAGGAAAGTTTTGTTGATAATGCAGGTATAGTGTTCAAAAGTAGCCGCAAAACCGAGAAATACCATGATGGTTATTCCATAATTAAAAGGG
>CAJUYG010007228.1:0-11138 GCA_910591675.1 Galerucella calmariensis | reverse complement strand
CTTCAAAACACGCGCGATTTTTCGAAATATGGCAAGTGTTTTGAAGACCAGTTATCCACGAAAACTTTACGCTATTTTTGTTATTGGTGCAATTATAAATACTGGTCTATAACTACTACAACAACAAGAAATGGAAATCATAGATGGAAATGAGAACTAAATGTCAAATGGTTGAATTCGTGATGTATATGATGTATACCTTGCGTTGTCATGGAAATGAGAAAAGCATAAACTAATTTGTATTTTGATGAAACTTCAACCTTATTGAGTTCTGTGAATATCAATAGTATTAATTTGATCATTTTTTTCACTTGTCAAAATCTGACATTTTGGTGGTTTTAACCAATAGCAATAGATTATTCTAGCCAATCATTTGGTATTATACTGATAATTCTGCTTCCTCATCGATAATACCTTGTTTACATTGGAACGTCAAAATTTTACTTTGAATTTGTCATTATTGACAACTAAAAGTGCTTCGAAGTTTATTGAAAAATGAACACAAACCGATTCAGTGCCATCACCCAAGAGAACATTTAATACAAAATTCCACTCCACAATTGATGAAACAAATAATCTTCCCAAATACAACTCGCTCTTCAAATTTTATCACATAATTTTTTATTTTCATCACTTAAACGTGTTTATTTGAGGCAAAAACATTCAAACAAACCGAATTTAGATAAAATCCCTCGTCCTAACGGACTCGTGATTTTATCAATCGGTTTGTTTTCATATTTTTGCCAAATAAACAAGTTTTCGTGGAAAAGAAAAAATTATCGATAAACTTTGAAGCACTCGTGGTATTACTTTTGATAAATTAACTCCAATGTTAAAATGTCATATACCTGGAAATGTTATTGTCACTTTGATATCGATAAAAAAGGTGCATCCTTTTTTATCGCGATAAAAACTCCTCTTTCTCAATATCTAGTAAGCAAACGTCACTTTTACACAATGACAATGAGTGGCAAGTTTGGTTAATAAAGATAATTATTGTTGTTTTTCATCCATATATTCTGTCGTTAATTTATCTTGCCAAAAAACACTCGAGCTTTTCTTTTATCAGATAAATTTCTCTTCAACTCAAAGTTTTGCCAATCACTAAATTTGCTCGAAAAACTGACATCATGTCAGTTTTTCTCGTAAAATTAGTGATTGGCAAAACTGTTCCGTGGATAAGAGAAATTTATCCGATAAAAAAAAGCTCTTGTGTTTTTACTGTTGATAATTTTTCACTGAATATAGTAACCAATCAAATCACTTAATTTCAAGTCATGTGTCAAATTTCATCCAATCACCGCTGTATTACAGCGAAAATACCCTACCTGTGGTGTTTTCAGTTTGGTGTTTATTTTTTATTAAAGATTAATTAAACGTCAAACTGACAACTGGATTAAAAATGTCGCAAAGATTTGGTATTGTATCTAACGATTCAATTAATTTACCAATTGTACTTATCACAACTGTAGTTTTAAATAAAAATGAATAATATTTGATTAAAACCAATAAAGTTTGTATTAAAAATTATTGAAAGTCAGATTGACAATCAATTTTTTGATATCTACAAAGTAAAAAATTATCTTATCGAATACTCCTTGGGTCTTGATAAATACTCAAAATTTTGTCGTAGAGAATCCTTCAAGCGTGTTGCTCAAAGATAATAGCCCTCGGCCTGTGGCCTTGGGCTATTATCAAGCAACACGCTTTCAGCATTCTCTATGACAAAATTACCTCGGTATTATCAAGACCATAGGGGTATTACTAGTGAATATAATTTCCTAAGATTTGAAAAATCCAAATATTAATATTTCAAACAATAGTAACGGCAACGGCAAAGTCAATCAGTGGAATGAGAAGCGAATCGTTTACATTTCATATAGCTGGGCCATACGGATGTGCTCTGCGAGCTCTTTCAAAAACCTGCGATGGTCTGAAACTAAGCCGTCATTTTAACAGGAAATTTCGCTGCATCTACTCCAGCGCAACGAGGAATAAGTTACGGTTAAATTTTACGTATTCCGCAAATTTCTGGCTTAAGTATTCACCTCGTAGCGATTTTAACGTAATAGAGTGTTTCTGTTTCTGTATATTGTTGACAATTAAGTATTATATAAACTGTGAACTATGGAGTTGTTTTTCAATTTAATTATTGTGGAGAGATTTTTTAAATAAAGATATAATTAAAAGCAGAAGTTAGGCCATTTGCCAGGTATTACTATTGGAAAAACTGATGTAGGTACCTACCTAAGTAGAGTAGAAAGTTATATACATTTAGTAGAGATATTTATTCGAAAAACGAATGGATTTCTTGATGTTACAAAAAAATGCTTTATATCATTTTCCCTGCTTACTTTTTGGTGGCGATAGAGCTTGGACGGAAATAGGAGTCAGGGATCTAGAATATTAAAGTTTAAAAATCAAAAGACACGAAAATTCTAAAAGGCTTTCTCATAATCAAATGGAATTTGCAATTGGTTAAATATACGTAAAAATAATGAAAACGGAGCAAATTCGTGCTTAGTGAATCACTTATTTTTCTTGTAGGTATGGCATTTGAAAATCCAATATTTCAGCTCGGAAGGAGGAGAAAGGATGATTAAATCGATGGGAGACAACCCCCTTAGGGGCTAAATTTTTTTTAAATTGCAGAAAACCTTGAAATTTCCATCACGAGCCGCCACTGACAACTGTTGTCGAAAGCTGTAAAAAATTACTGGGCGAAAACTCCAATTCCATTAATCGACTGATTCATCAACTTAAAAAATTCAGCTAAGTTACTGCTCCAAGCGAAGCGGTCTGAAACCTTCGCGTTAAGCTAAACAAACAGTTAATTTTGACATTTGATATTAGGTGACAGCCACCAACTATGTTGTTATATGGGACATTTAAAAAACAACCCTCGTCTATTTTGTTTTACTCGTAGATGAATGTGTCGTGATACAACATACGTAAACCATTTTATTTTATAACATCTTCATCATGTGTTCGAATGTTCTTTATTGGTTTGATATATGTGTGATTTTCTCGAATAAAATGACAGTGACCTGACATTGATTTAGTGTATTCTTTTATTGTCGAATAAAAAAAATCAATTAACAAATCTTGTGTAACTCTTCTACATTTATAGGGTACTATAAAATACAGGAAATAGTGTAGATGTGTTACCTTTTCCCGAAAAGATTTATTGTCGACCGTAAAAACGCGCATTTAAGAAGAATTTCGTGCCCACACTTACAACTTCTGACGATTCTACAGTGATGGACTTAATGTTTAAATTGACGGAACAGCAAATTTTCCAAATAATATTGATTTTTCTCGAAAAATTCATACAAGAGCATTTTTTTACCTCATAGTTTTTTGATTTAATGCAAAATTTGTCACAGAGCTGATATTCAAAAAATGTTACCAAATGTACCCGTTAGTCACTGCCGGGTTAGAGATGTATCAAATTTGAAGTTTGTCGGTAGCGGCGCTAGATCCCTTATAGTTCGGGGAAATTAGACCGAAAGTTGTCGTGAAATGGAGAAGATTTCCACCAGAGATTTCACTTTTTTAAACGAAAGTATATATAGTATAGACTACTTTCCTAGATTTGTGAGAATATTCCGCTCGAGCTTGCACGTGAGATGCAACAGTTTTTCGTCCCTAACTTTTTTAGATTTGCTTGTACAAAAAAATTGTGTGTATCAAAATTGTAGGTAATTTTATACCCAATAAGATGACGTGATGCAATATTCGAAAAAAAATTATTTTTTCATTCTTTAATTTTTGAAAAATTGAAAAACTTTTTGCAGAATGGTTTTTTAAGCGACAAACATATTGATTAGAATAACAATATAACGACTTCAAAATCTATGGAAATATAGTAGGTACCTGAAGACGTTGGTGTTTTCGATTTTTGAAATCCATAATTTCAATAGATATGTTTTTTTCAATCTTGTCTCATTTCATGAACATTAACGTTATCGATACGCGGTCGATACTGCGTGCGATAGATAATAAGTTGTAGTTTCATGAATAATAACAAAAAAAAATTTACTTAATTTTTTACGTGTCACTGGAAAAAATATTATGTTCTCTCCGTTTTTCTTTAATTTGACGTTGAAAAATACCATTCATGGATTCATTAATATTTTGAAAATGTTTGTCTCCAATTACAGATTCGATCATTAGAAACGAAGAAAACAGTATTCAAAGTTCAATGGCCACTGGGACAAATTTCTATTTTTATTTTTTTGTTATTGTTCATAAAACTACAACTTCTTTATCGGTTGCAGTAAACTGCGTATCGATCGCGTTAATGTTCATGAAATGAGACAAGATTGAAAAAAATATAAATATTAAAATTTTGTAGGGCCTCCAATTTAAATTTTAAAAATCTGAGAACACCAACGTTTTGTAGGTGCCGGACTACTATATTTTCATAAATTATGAAGTCGTTATAGTTATTCTAACTATGTTTTGCAAAAAGTTTCTCAATTTTTCAAAAATTAAGGGTTCAAAACATTTTTTTTAGAACTTTACTTCCTTACGTTAGGTTGGAGCGAAGCGACTGGGGTTTATTCGCAAAAGATCTGACCGTAACGTTACGTTACGTTACGTTGTTGAGTTATGTGCCTTGAGCCTCTTTTTCTCTCTCGTTTACGAAGCAGCAATTCATATGCTTCGGCCGGGAATTGAACCCGGGCCGCCCGCGTGGCAGGCGAGCATTCTACCACGCAACCACCGATACATTAAAAGTGTATGCAAAGCTGGTTAGGTTACATTCGGATACATTTTTAACTATTATTTCCATAATTTTTTGCAAGGTTGATCTTTCTTAAAACTTTATTAGAACTTTAGTTCTTTAGGTTAGGTTGGAGCGACCGGGGGTCACGGCGCAGAAAATCTGACCGTTACGTTGCTGCGTTATGTGTTTACGAAGCAGCGATTTATAGGCTAGAGAAAACTGTAATGCCGCCATATATCGATGTCTCGGGTTTAAATTTCACACAAAGGTTGATAATATAATGGTATAATAATCTATTCTTGATAATCGATTAGGAGATGTACCTTACAGTTACGCACGTCCGTTTTAAACTGAAAAAAAATGCTGGAAAGAATTTAAATTAATCGATAGATTGAAGAAAAAAACCGAGGACAGAATTTTGTAACGAAATAATTCATCCACTACTCTACAACTACACCTTAATTATAATCGATTGTTAATCGATCAATAATAATCGAATTAATAATGATCGATCGTTGATGGATAAAAAATAATCGATTATTAATCAATTCATAATAATCGATTGTTGATCGATTGGAAACAATCGACTTTTAATCGATTATAATTATTCATCGATTATATACAATCGGTTATTAATCGATTGTCGATGAAGGATTGTTGATAATCGATTATTTAATATATCGTTGATCGATCAAAAATCATTGATTATCAATCAATTAATGATAATTGATAATAATCGATTGTTGATCGATTAGAAATAATCGATTATATATGGATTGTTAAATGAAGTTTCATCCAGAGTGGAATAAACTCTTATGTTATTATATGTGTATTTATTTATTGATTCAAAAAATTTGATTATTGCTTAAAAGGAACTGAAGTTCTCACCGTGTGTCCCGTGACACATTTTCCAATTTTTTTCAATATTGCATTACGTCATCTTATAGGGTGTAAGATTACCTACACTTTTGATGCACACAATTTTTTTGTACTCTCAAATCTTAAAAAGTTACGGACGAAAAACTGTTGCATATCACGTGCTCCAAGCTATGCTTGCAAGCTGCATCGCAAGCTCGAGCGGAATCTTCTCACAAATCTTATACTTTCGTGTAAAAAAGTAGAATATCTAGTGGAAATCTTTTCCATTGTATATCCTTACTTCCTTCGATAGCTTACTAAGTTTTTGAGATAATATGGCACTGAATGTGTAGGTACGAAAGAACAAGTATTGAAAAATATCTATATTTCTCTATTTTTTCATAAGAAATGACATGGTCGATATATTTGTTTTACATTGAAAGTATTTCTTGAAGTGTATTCAAGAACATAAAATAAATAAGGAAGCATGAAAATAAATAAGGAAGCATGAAATAAATAAGGAAGCATGGAGTATCTAGTAGATCTAGTTGAGTCTCTAGTTGAGTCTCATCATAAGAAAACTACAGAATATTAGGTACTGCTGAAATTTCCGACGAACAGAATTTCTCTAATCTAATTTTAATCCGAAAGTGGTAAACTAAGAGCGGCCCGACTATATCTGTGGTTTGCGTTTAGCAGGACAGTTTCTGAACATCCTAAGTAATCAAAAAGTGGAGGTGTACCGTCTAGCCTTTGAATTATTTTCACTGTAGAAACTGTATTATCAACAGTGTCAGAGACATTGCCGACAGCCATTCTTCTGGGACATTCGGTACATACCTTTCACTAAATTTAAATAATTAACGCCTTTCCTAGGATGTTCTCTTCTCTTAAACCAATCGAATACAGCACGATCAGTTTCATTATCCGATTTAGAAAAAAATCCTAATCAAAGTAAACTGTTCCCATCGTTTGCCACTAACAACAACAGAAAAGAAGAAGAAAAAAAAAACAATAAAAACACTTATCACAAATGAGACCGAACATCAAATAGGTCTAACAACTTTTCGAAATCACGGTCTAAACTTAATGTCGCCCATTACCGAACACCTAATAAATCTCCTAGCAGGTTTAATTATTTCGAATAAACTTCTTCTCGAATTGAATATAAATGAGCTAATATTGTTCCAGATCGAACATCTTAATCCACAGTTGGTTTTTGAAACAGACACAGACGTAGGCAACAATAACGATGCAAGGGGAATCTAATGTGATAATATACTTTGATATATTGAAAATTCGATATTTTAAAATAAGTTGAAAGGAAGGCGAGAACAGGAGGAAGGAATAAAGAGGAAAAGTGGAGAAAATTGCACTTTCATTATACGTGATAGAAGTACTACGTAATCCAGATCACGTGTCCTAATATGGCCGTTCAGGGCAAACAATTTGGACAGCTGGTCAGTTTTTTGTTGTCTATTGAATGGTAAACAAAGTTCTAGATTTTTTTCTTTAAATTAATTAGTACATAATACGAGGGTGGTTTAACTAGTCACTTCCAAACTCTACACACTCCAGCGAGTATCCAATTTTATGAAACAATCCCAAAAATAATCTTCCGGATGTTCCACAGAATACACGTTTGTCTTTGCAATCATCGCTTCATTTGTCCGAAATCGCTTTCCATCAAGCCATTTTTTGAGCTTTAAAACAAAAAGTAACTGGGGGAGCCAGATCTGGTTAATATGGCGAATGGGGCAATAAATCGTAACGCAGCTCGGCTCATTTTTCTGCAACAATAGCGGAAGAATGGACAGGAACATTGTCGTGATGGAGCGAAGCTTTTCTCTACAACAAATGCAGGTCGTTTTTTCTTAAGCTCGGCATCAAAAACTGTGAGCAAATCAGCTTAATATTGGCCAGTATTCCCTTTTTCTAGATAATCAATAAAGATTACACCCTTGAAATCCCAAAACACCGTGGCCATGAACTTATTGGCCAAATAAAATCATCTTTCTTCAAAATATACACTTTCTGAGAGGCTATATTGGATTTTATTGCCTAATACATCACTAGAAATAATTACAAGTTGAATAAATATAGTTTAGAGAATATGGAAAAGAATAATTAGATTCTCTATCTCTTCGTTTTCTCTTTATTTTTCTTTCATTATCTCTATGTCCCATATTCCTTCTAGTGGATTTTAAGCTGATTTTAAATGATGATTCTTAATTTAATTTTGTATATGGAATAGAAATTACGAAAAAAACAATAGAAAAAGGAACGGTACATTCAATAGAGTACACGCATATTTCAAATTTTGCTTGGATATTAATTTATAATAGTAAATATGATATCAAAAATTACTAATAATAGGAAATAAACCAGTTCCCATTGGAAATTACTCCCAAATTATAAAATAAAATTCGAATTTCATTGCAGTTTCCGACCACAACCCGAGTATTTCCGAACGCTACCGATTATACGTGTGATGTCATATCTCTTGTGTTTACTTATGTCAATTTGGCCGGTATTGTATTAGGTTATGTGTAGTTGTGTGTTTATATTGTATTTTAATCAACAATTAATTGCTTCATCGACGTGAAAATATCATTTATATGTTTGTTTGAGACCATTACGTGTTTGTGTGTGCTTTTTTTATTTCTAAATATTCGATATTTCCGAGGATATTTTAAAACTTTTGGAAGAATATATTTTATTCACTATTTCAGTGTTCAGTTACGATTCTTTCATATATTTTGTGAGTGAAGAAATGACTAGCGAAGGTTTTGTAAAAGCACAAACTGATAACTTGCCCAAAGTAGACTCATTTATGCTGCTTGAATTTATGAAGTCAGACAGCTGCTTTAATGCAGAGGAAATAAGAGGAGTTAAAGCATTATCGTACGATTTAAACTATGTTATATTTATATAATATATACCAACCATATTTCGATGTGTGGTCGTAAGAAAATGATGTTTTTATGGTTGATTCCTAGACATATAGGTACATAACCTCAAACTATTTAAGAATAAAAATCACCAGCTTAGAAGTAGGTACTTACATTAAAATTGTCTTCACAAACAAAAGTAATGCCCTTCTCTCAAGTGTATTTTGCTTGCGCCACCAGGTGAAGTAACAAATATTTTGTCTGGAGTTTTAATAGACGTTGATTTACAGACTGGAACAATGCAATACTTGGAATACAAAGTTTTTTTTCGGCTCTATCCATTTTTAAAGCTTTCAGAAACAAATTAAGTCACAAGAACTCAGAGCGTGATAAACGAATAAGAACACGTAAACAAATGACGTCACACCATGGGGCAGCCATCTTTATGACGTAAAGCGCGTTTTGGCGGATATTCAAATTTTATGATTTTTAAAGTCGTTTTAAAAGTAAAGTTTATATTTTTTTGGAAAAATAGGCATGCAAGGTGTTAAGAGACCTGATAAAGCGTGAATTCCCACCAATAGCAAAATTTATGCTTGGACCCTATTATCTATACCTAATTCACTCTTCAAAGTCTCTAAAATAGTTCTTAAACATAAATTGAACCTTCGGTCAAATTTTTTGTGCATGCCTCTGTTTTAAATCCTTAATTAATGTAAATTTTACGGAGATATGCGGCCAGATGAGCTTTCGTCGAGCTGCACAATTCTCTTTGAATTCTAATTGTTGACAACGTAAGAATTTTATTAATTGGTCACTGTTTTTCTTTCACATTCGATACTGTATAATACTGGTCGTTTTAATTAGGGATAACTTAGTCTGATTTGTTTCGTAGATATAAAATAGAGTAAAAAAATACCTTTTAAAGTGTCTTTGATTGTTATTGATTATTTATTGCAGCTCTGTATATACAGTGTGTAAGAACCAAACGGAATAAATCCGGAAAATCTTTACTGGATGAGAGAAAAACACATGCAATACCATCAAAATGTTGATGTTTCCGCAGAGATTGTAGAAAACCATATAATTGGCCCCTTTTCACTGAAGGCAATTTGAATTGCGATCAATATTTGTACTTACGAAACAGCTAGATATGACCCTCCTTTCTACTAAAGAGTGCGGAAACACATGAGCAGTCTACAATTACAATTTCCCAAATTTTATACCACGAATGATCGAATCCCACCCCCTTGAGTAAGTCAAATCCCATCCAAAATACAAACCTCACCACGTTATAAGTAAAACAGAAACTCCACACACATTAATTAAAAAGTCCTTCCAGCATGAGCTCAACAGATATAAAAACTGCCATGTAATTTACACTGATGCCTCCAAATTAGATGACGGAGTGGGAGCTGCATTCAAAACCCCAAGCATCTCTAGCCAATTTAAACTACCAACAATGAGCACAATACATACCGCTGAATTTTTCTCAATACTCCAAGCGATATAGTCCATATTAAGAATATCAGCCAGCCAAACACATTAATAATAACAGATTCACTAAGCTCAATCCAGTCGACTCAACAACTTCAATCTTATCAAAACAGAACTAGATAATATAAAAAAAACTTGATCTAAAAATTGAGTTTATGTGGGTCCCATCCCATGTTGGAGTTCGTGGCAATGAAAAAGCAGATTATCTAGCGTGGCAAGCTTCTACAAGTGAAAGTTCAGTGGATGTGCCGAATGTTGTGCCTAGAATTTTAAAGGCCACATAAAAACAAAAGTGCTCAGCAAAATGAGTGGGAGCTGTCCCACTCTAAGCTCCGCGAGATTAAACGCGATGTGAAACCGTGGCGACAAAAAACTGGACTCGGGAGGGGAGAAGTGAAAATCAATCTTCGATTCGGGCATACCAATTAGGGCATACCAATTTGACCCATAAGTTTTTAATAGCAAAGGAAGACAAACCCGCAATATACATGCTTGACAAAAATTAAAGTTACATAATGGAAGATTCTATTTTTGCTATAAATTACAGGGTGTTCCATTTGAAATAAGAAAGAAAATGACAGGTTCGAGTTTCCGTTCACCCTGTATACAAGAAAGAATATAATTGAAATTTAATAGGATACGGGGATATTGCATCATATTACAAAACTCTGTTTGGCAAAATACATTTTTTTCTTTAACGTACAAGCTACAGAGCGTTGATTTACCTACGATTTTCACATAAACGTGTCCATATCTTTTGAAGGACTCTGTATAACGTGGAAAAACCTCATATCAAAAGCTCCAAAAAAATGTAACCAATCCGAATTCGGTATAATATACAGGGGTTCCCATTTTAAAAAGCATATGTTTGGTTTGTAACGGAGTTATGCAGCACACTGTATAGTTCGATATAATTCTAAAATATGGACCTTCAACACATCTACTATTTTTGTTGATAACATTTTTTGATATTTTTTAAAATAATCCATATACCGAAGTTTGTCGTAAGGTTGGTACACCCTGTATATCATTAGTAGAGCAATTTGAAAAGGATCGCATTTGAAAATTGAGGTGGAATAGTTTCCGGTACTCATGTGCCGATTCCTCCTGAACTAAGTCTATATAGAAAGGACAAGGAGTAATAAATCATTCATTTAAGT
>CAJUYG010007227.1:0-11139 GCA_910591675.1 Galerucella calmariensis | reverse complement strand
CTGTTTTCGAGCCATCAGTGTACCAGTTGAGATTCGCTGTTATAGGAAGTCCTTTCTCTCTGGAATGTAAACTGTATAGTCGTTTTTAAAGCTATATTGTGGGGCAATCTGATCCGTTGACATTCCCAGTATTGGATCTGCCTTTATTTCTTTATATAGCTCTTTGTAGACCTTACCGTGTTCTTGGCTTATCGGAGAAGGTCCCTGTAATAATCTGTGACTAACATATCTTGCATTTTCTTGTATGAGGATATGTAGTGGTGGTAGGTTTACTATTACCTCCAGGGCCGCAGTCGGAGTCGTTTTCATGGCCCCCGTTATACTTAGGCAGGCCTGCCTTTGAATGCCCCTTAGCTGCCTCTGCGCTCCAATCTGCAGTGTCCTGGGCCACCAGACAACTGATCCATAGGTTATCATTGGCCTCACAACCTGTGTGTATAACCATTTGGTCATGTTGGGATTCAATCCCCAATTTTTCCCACACATTTGTCTGCACCTTCCAAGGGCGATTCTGGCCTTGTGTGTGGTTTTTTCAATGTGGGAGTTCCATGTGAGCTTTTGTCAAATATTACCCCTAGGTATTTAACTTCTTTCGCAAATGGAATTTCCACTCCGTTAATTTGCGGCTTTTGTAGACCTTGCAATTTTCTCTTTCTCGTAAACGGTACCAGTGTAGTTTTGTGGGGGTTCACTGCCAGTTTTTCCTCCATACACCAGCCACTTACTATATCAAGCGCCCTTTGGGAGCGCTCTGGTATTGTGTCTGGAAACCGTCCTCTTATCACGATAGCAATATCGTCCGCATACCCCAGGCACTGAATACCTTCATCTGAAAGCCTTACTAGAAGCGTGTCTACTAGAATCGCCCACAAAAGGGGCGATAAGACGCCTCCTTGAGGAAAACCCCTTTCCACCCCCGCTATGATGGTTGCTTTCCCCAGGGTGGATCTGATTATCCTATTCCCTAGATTAGCTGCAAGCCACCCGCATATGATGGGTTCGACCCCTCTTCTTTCCATACACCTTGTTATAGATAATGGTGAGGCGTTATTGAATGCTCCCTCTATATCCAGAAAAGTAGTTACTGCTATTTCCTTGTCATCGATCGACTTGGACAGTAGCCTGTTTAGATCGTCCAGAGCCAAGTCTGTTGACTTACCCTGTTGATAAGCATACTGACTCTCGCTTAAAGGGCGAGCTTTCAGAGCGTTGTCCTTCAAGTACCTATCCACTGGCTTTTGCAAAATCTCAAGCAGAAAGGAAGTTAGGCTAATTGGTCTATATGACTGGGGCGTTTGGTCAGAAATTCTACCTGCCTTCGGAAGGTAGATGACCTTCACCTTCCTCCATATTACCAGAGTATGTTCAAAGGCTAAGCTGGCCTTGAAGATCTTACTTAGTTGGGGCACTAATACCTCTTTACCCTTCTGCAGTAGGACCGGATAGATTCCATCCTCCCCCGGTGATTTGAAGGGCTGGAATTCGTCTATGGCCCACCTGTGGGTGTACTGTGGGCAGTAAGCAATGGGCGTATTCAGTTCCAGAGGCTGGGAGAATGTTCATCGCCCCCCTAATTTAACAAATGTACAAATTAATTTGCGTTTCTGGGAACAGCGGTTGAAATAGGGTAGCACTGAACACACGTCCAGCCTTTTTGGTAGAAGGAACTAAACACGCCCATCGCTGACTGCACACAATTATTTTTCTCTCTCTTTTAAGTAATTTTCCTCATATTTTCCTTATCGTACCTGTGTAGATGGTATAACTTGAATAGACTTTTCGCAATCTGTAGATCGTCCGCGCCAGAGTCAACCATTTCTACGACTGGGCTATAAAGCATGTATTTATTTATAAAAATGTGAAAAGCAAATATATACGTGACTCATATTTTTAATCGAAACCCTTACATTCATAAATGAAATTAATTTCGGGAGGCGTACATATTAAATCTTCACCATCGCTACTGTTGTCCATTTTTTCTTTATATAATACGTGAAAATGGGTACCGGTATATTATTCGAAATCAATTGTTCGAAATCAATTGTTCGAAAATCAATTTTTCGAATGACCGATTATTCAAAAATCAATTATTCGAAACTCAATTGTTCGAAATCAAATATCTGGAATAGATTTATTAAATTTAAGAGGACACCGAATTTCAGTTAAAAATTCTTTATTGTTATTACAAAAAACCTCCACCAGATCTTATTACGTTGTGGTTATCTACTTAGAAGTTATGTTGTGGTAAATTTTAGTATAAATGTAAGAAACGAATAGTTAAAAATTATGTTAAATAAATTTTAAATAAAAAAGAACTTCCCTTCACACTTAGGCACAGGCTTAGGACTGTCAGCGTAAAGCAGGCGTGTTTAGAAGTTTTGTTTAATTTTTTTTTTTTTGTATTTATTGTTTTTTTTGTTTTGTTTTTCTTTTTTGGTATTTTTTTTTTAATAACAATAAAATATAAATTAATAACTCAAGTTATGAGCTATTCCTTTTAGATAATCTAAAGTATTGGTTGGATCGAAATTTTCTACCAGATTTAATATTCGTTTTGCGCAATCAACATACTTTTTTCTTGGAGTTGGCGTAGGTGCTCCTGCAGTATACTGGTCGATTTTCAATTCATTTAAGGAATGTTCCCTTTTGATAGCGTCCACAAATTTCCAGATACTTGGATGGATGGCCGAAATTTGACTTTCAAAACTTCTGTGCCAACCCTCTACAGCGTTATTCGTTTTAGGTAGTCCTGCAATAGCGCCATCGAAACAGTTCCACATCTGATGAGAAAATGAGGGAGATCGTCGCCTGTTTCTCCTGTCAGGGCGTCCTATCCAGGTATCTTCGAAATAATCGACTACCGGTTGTACTTCTTCTGAAAATAGACCTGTATCGTCTAGTTCGTTAAATGCTTTTTCTACAAATTGTACGGGAACAAAAGCTAGTGCATTTAGCAACCTTATTTTTAAAGAAAATTCTGCATCGTTGTCGTATCGTTGTTTTAAGCCAGATGATTGAATTTTTCTATATACACACTGACAGAAATAAAAAAAACATCCTCTCATTGTGGCTTCTTGAAAAGCAATCGACACTGCGTTTATCATAGCTTGTTCAAAATCCATCATGACTGTTTTTGGAGCAGCTGTCGGACAAAGATTTTTGATCTCCTGAAGAAATGTTATATAGGTACTTTGTGCTTTAGAAGGAAGAAGCGCATATATAAGCGGAATGGAATAATTATCTTTCAAACCATGTATTGTATATAATTGTCCAAATAAATCGGGCACTGTTTTAAAAGTTCCGTCCATAAACCAGTGATTTGATTGTTCCAGAAGTTTAAGGGACTTCTATGTTCCAAAAATTAAAATTCTCGAATCGATGGCCCCAGAATCAAATTGGAGAAAAACTTCTTTCTTCAAGGTTTGTTTGTACATGTCAGGAGAAATAATATCTCGTCTGGATTGAGGAAGAGCAGGTGCACCATCGTTTCTTTGTCTGATGTTTCGAATAGTTCGTTTTATATTGTTAATCTCTGGTTATCGCCCAACTGAATGAGTACTGACTTGTGTTGAATATGTTGAAATTATGCGGTGAGGAGTATCAAGTGTGTTTTTGGCAGAGTCCCGTACTTGGTCCAAAAATTTTGTAACTTGTAGACGTGCAGCATCTCCACCATGGTTATGTTCAACAGGTCCTTTATTGATTTCATTTCGCTCCGTTATAACTCTTGACTTACATTCCTTTGAATGAAAAAATTCACATTTCCAATATATTTTAGTGTCGATTTGTTTATCTTTGACAAACAAAAAACCATTCAACAATAGCTTGGGATTTCCCTTTTCGCTGGTAACAAATTCCATTTTAACAATACAAAATTGCAAAGTAAAGGTGTCTACGTCGTCGAAATAATTAGACTAGTCAAAAATTGCATTTGTTTCTTGTATTTATACTTAAATTCAATAATAACAATAAAAATTTAGGTACCTACCTATTTATAAAATCTACCCTAATAGGTATTCATGTATAATTTAGACCTACCGTTGTCATTAGGATTTAACGTTATCGCAAAAGATTTCTAAGAGATAAACGCTTAACAAACATTTAATAAGGTACACAAAGTGATAAAAACTTCTATCTATCTATTTTTGTATATTCTATTCAGAATATTGAATTCCGAACAATAGATTTTCGAACAATTGATTTTCGAATACTTAATTGACTTTCGAAGAATTGACTTTCGAAGAATTGATTTTCGAATAATTGATTTCGAACAATTGACTTTCGAAGAATTGATTTCGAACAATTTACCTAGATCCCGTGAAAATATTATTATATAATTATTTTGACGTTCCAAACGACGCGCTGTCAGAAGCGATCTGCGTTATTAGGTATTTGACGTTTTAAGAGAGACGATTTTATTTATCCATATCTATTCATTTGAGCGTGAATTCTGCTAATAATAAGATTTGAATGGCTAGCGAGAGAGAATTATTTTTTATTATTCACTGGTGTGAAAAATTTATATCATTATGCAGCTAAATATGTGAAAATAATTTGGGCGTCATCATTTAGTCGTGGAGAAAGAAAATATATCCTGAATATCTTCTGTATGTTCCTTGTGTATTCATTATTTATTTCGTTTATTACTAGGAAAATCAAACAACAATACTTTTTGTATATTCTCAATTCAACGTCACGGTAGTGTTCCAGCTACCGTTATCAAGAATAATTGAGTTTTCATACATTCCTGACACTACGAATAAATTCTACAACTATATAGTAGACAATCAATATTTTGAAGATCAAGACTGCAAATAATTTGTTGTAAAATTTTCAAGGCTCATTCACAGTAGACCATATCCAAAGTATAGCATAAAATGAAAAAATCAAGTATTTTTTTTATTTCCGTGACGAAAACTGCACCTAAAAAACGGGTTTGACATTCGCAAAACGACACTTTAAACACTGTGTAAAGTGCGAAAAGTCACATCTCGTTTATCTTTTCTTTATGAAACGTCACATCAAGTATCTTCTGTAATTTATATTTAAAATTCCGTGATAATTTTTAAGTTCTGTGTCATATGATTTCTCTCAATGACATCCCAACTAGCAAAATGGAATTCTAAGAGGACTGAATTGTTGTATAACAATCGAATAGCGTTGTTTTAAGGACTTTTTGTTTTTAATAAGCCTTTTGTTGCGATAATTTAGTTTTCTGAAGAAAATTGTTGTATTAAATGATTCTATAGTGATTTTTACAATACATGCTATAACGCATTATACGATCATTTCTTTTAAAATGATATATTACCTTATAAGCAAGTTTATACAATATCAAAAATATCATTTTATAAGACTTTTATACCTTTTGTATAAGAGCTCTATAATATACTATATAAATAACAGCTACAACATTATGAAATAGTTACTTAGGCTTGTCTTATTGAAGCTGTATAATGTTGTATAATAAACATGATATAGCAATGAATTGCGTTGCTTTATAAAACACTTTTTAGTTGTATTGTACCTAAATATTCTTCGTTATAAAACTGTTATCGTATACCGTTCCATTTTACAATAAAATATTGTTGTTTTGTGAATCGCCATGTTTAAATAAGCAATTCTTGTACCGCTATCGCCGCCATTATAAGCAATTGAGTTGGAAACATGAAACTATATTGAAAAATGTGACTTTATCATTATTTAGAGAATTATATTGTGAAAGAGTATCCATATGAAGCGATAAACTATTGAAATAATAAAAAAAGTATTTAATGATATTTTGTTTTATTATTTTTTTGAGTATCTACTTGAAACTCAACCAGAATTGAAGCGCTTCATTTTCTTGCCAAATATATACCTATAACCTATCAGTAAAATTTGCGGCGCATCAAAATTTGTGCTATTAAACCATCCAAATGGAATTATGATTTTCACTTTCGATGTCCGCCCAAGCGGCGCAAGTCGTTTTGATAAGTCTCCATTTCTACAAATGAAATGTATGATGCACGTTCAAGTTGAAATATAATTTGGTTCTGATATTCTCCACTAAAAAAATGCTGGATGACAAAATGTTTCCATTGTGCTCGGAATAACAGCATTATAAAAAATATATTGCATTATACAACCATTTTGTGAGACCTTGATAGTGCCGCTTCAATCCCATTTTATAGATGTGACTACATGACACACTAATAAATCATTTTATAGTAGCTGAATAAATGATTATAAAGCAGTCGATTGAGAGTTGTATAAACTTTCAATAGAACTGTTATACAACCAAACAGTTGTATAAAAATGGGCCCTTTTCAGTTGTATAAGCATCATTTAATTGCTTTGTAGACCATTATAAGAATTTTAGTATCCTATAAGATATATCTAGTAGCTGTTTATACAAACCTTATAGACTTTAAATTGTGGATATAATTCGAATAATATAATATAGTTTTTTTTTCTGCAAGCGTAGAAAAAGTATAGTTAGCACCTACTGTCAAAAATATCTTTAGTCACACAGAAAACTCGTGACTGAAGTAAGGTTTTTGACACTTAGTACTTACTATACTATTTTCTTCAAACGTTAATATAAGTAGTAACTTATGTTACAATTTTCAAGGGCATTAAGTTTCATTTATATGATAAGGAGTGAAAGTGCTTATATTCCTTAGTGTATGAACACATTATTTGAAATATTTGTTTTGATAGATGCCAAACAAGTACGTATCCATGATAACGATACCAAAAAGAGAATATACAGTGAAATAGAATGAAAATTCAATATCCTTTCATTGTTTCATTTCCAATAAAGTTATGCACGTTTGAAGTGAAAATAGTATATTATATTTGTGTGCTTCGCATGGATTTTCCACACTCAGCACATAAAGCATGACTTATTTTGCTAATATCACAATATACCATTATTGTGTGACCTTCTAATAATGTTATAGTATACTAGGAATGGGATCCAGTGGAGTACACGATCCACGAACGGTTTTTTGTGATAGCGTTATTCTGCTTATTTCGGAAATGTTGTTAATGAAAACGCTTCTGGTGTTACTTTTTCGTGATATAATTTATTTTTGTTTTTAAAATATGTTAAAATCAGCTTTGTCAATAAGGTTTGGCCAATAGTATCAAAATTACACTGATAATTTGTTAGTAGCCAATTATAGCGAATATTACCTTCCTGTATTAAAAATTCCATATGAAGCGGGATCTTATCGCGAATATTACCCTCATGTATTAAAAATCCCATATGATGCGGGATCTTTTCGGCGTAAAGATCCTCTGTATTTCCAGTTTTACTTGTTAAAATAGGTACCGTACCCCATTGGTACGTTTATGACAGATATGCGCCATGTTTCCTCGCCTCTTACCGATGCCGCGTAGCTTCAGATGAACTTGCCAAACTATATTAGACAAATAAACAGTTAATATCAAAATAGAACAATATAAAAAGAAGTTCAATAAGACCTAAATATAGAATCTTTCACAGTTGAAGAATGGATCTGTAGGGAGGATAAGGAAATCTACTTTTGCTTTTAAATTTTTTATATATTTATATTTTTTGAATGCTTTTTTGCATGGGTATCCACTGTGACGATGCTTTTTTTCATTTATAATTGTTTTTATAAATCCTGCTTAGAAAAGTCTTTCTTTTTCTTAAATTTATTTTACAGAACATATACATTCTTAATTGGGATATAGTAAAGCAATACAGTTACTATATAACAGGACACCTCACTATCCGCGAATTGTTTTGGTACTTTACTGCATTCCACTTATAGCACAATGAGCACATCTGCTTCGAGTTTGAAATAGTTCTCTTCATAGTTTGTTTTATATGTGATGATAGCCAGATATAGGAATAATGAAAACGGAGCAAATCACAATTTGTATATTTCCATCACTACCTTGAACTTGTTTTTCTTGGAATAAAAATTAATGTTGGGACTGACCATATAATCGGAATTATTTAGGAGGACTACCTTCTTCATTGGACTCTCTTTCAATCAATACTTGTTTTTTTTAAAGAGCCGTCCCTTCGCCGGCACCACCTCAGCCTCCTGGGCTTACTGTGGATAATATTTTTTCTCTTATTTTTTTGGGAATCAAACCACAATAATGTTTTTAATTCTTTATTCCGACGTTTCGGTAGCGTTCCAGCTACCGTTGTCAAGATTAACTAGTAATAAAATAATTTTTGGTTCCTATCCGACACAACGGAAAAATATGTTTGCTCTGCTCTTGCGAGTTCGTCAGCTTTTTCATTGCCAGCGATTCCTTTGAGACCTGGGACCCACTCCAGTGTTACACTGTTCCGAGTCGCTAGTCTTGTAAGTTCTTAGCCGAAATGTCACCATATAGCTCTGAAGTGCTTTAAGGGCAGCTTAACTGTCACTGTATATCCTGATCTGCCTGTTGTTGTAGGCTCTCATGGTATTTGCCCTTGCACATGCAAGTATTGCATAGACCTCTGCTTGAGGTGAGAGTGAGACGATTCCTTCATATGTGCTCGACTTGCTGTATCTGCCCGCTCCGGTGCCGAGCTCATTTTTTTATCAATACTTGTTACTCTTTGATGTGCTGAGAATGGTCTCTATTATTACTGTACAGTGCATAGGAACACATTAACCTCTTCTGAATTCTCTGTGGATTTCATTTTCTGTAACAACATAAATAATCAGTAGTTTATGGGTACATATTTGGGCAATTATAGACATAATATTTTGTGGGAATGACTATTTCTTATTGTTTCCATGACTATTTTGCAATTCATTTATACATAATCCATATACTCCCACTTATTTAAAAATGTCTATGTAGCATTATGAATATGACCCGGTAGATTATGAACGCAAATTTAGTTCCCCTTTGAGGGATTATGTTAATCCGACGCTGTTTAAATCAACTGCAAAACTGTGGAAGCTTATGCGAATACTATGAGGTGATATGGTGTATAAACGAACAACTCAGGTATAAAATGGATTTGGTTTATGTTATAACCAGCACAGCGTGAGCAAGCACAAAGGATTTAAAACCCATTATTATTACTCAATTAAATACATTTTCATGGAAGCAAAACGATTGAAATCGACGAATGTCTCCCGATATGAAAATAAAAACAATTAATAAATCAAATAATATTGTAAGCTGCAGCTGCCGGGCCGGGCGCATACGCGGGAATGCTCTCGAAATGCGAAAGTCTCAAAACCTGAAAAAGAAGCTGGGAGCGAGCAAAGGAGTGGAATCTTCATCCTTACCCATATTGATGGGAGGTTGGATATTTAAATACAATCAAAGATGGTGAAGCTTCTCAGTTATTATGTATCACTTGATGTAAAGTATGTACTTACCTATTTTCGATTTATAGATTGCGGCAGGCTTGGCAACACTTCATTCGACTATTTCTTTGTTGATTTCTAAAATAACCAGGAAAATAACATTACTTAGACTGTTGTGGCGCCAACAGTTATTTACAACAATAATTCGACAGGTGGCACAATAGGAATACTGCAGTAGGTATTCACGATCGGACATTTCAAGTTAACTTTTATTGGGATGATACGGTGTGAATATTGTAACATGCACATATTTTTTTGTTAAAATCATCTCACATTTTTTTGAATAGTTTACTAAATGTTACGATGGAAATATTGCAACATGCACATATTTGCGATGGGTCATTTTACATTTTCTAGCTAATATTTGCTGAATAGCGCGTTGGAAATACGTATCTGCGATAGGTTGATCGAAGTCAATCTACAACCAATGATCTAACACGGCATAAATCAGACGAGACTTAGTGGGATTACTTACAAAGGGTGAAAAGCCCCTAGCTTTTTGATTTGTGATACCCATTACTATTAAAATTTTTCAAACTTTCTTCGGCCAGTCTGAAAAATGTTTGATTCTACTTTTAGCAGGTTTGTGGCGGTTGAACTATTGGAGCGATTTACACCAGAGATTCTCACGTGCATTTCGATAACAAAGTATTAAATAAATGATTTGGAGCTCTTTGCGTTAGATTAGTACCAGCATCATAAATTGGTTCTGCTGAAGCACCGAATGTACTTGAAGTTGTCAAAAAACTTTCCTTGGTTTCTTCAGTGGCGAAGGTAGGTTGGAAGCGGGAAACACAAAATTTTGAGAAAGCGTCAACTAGGACAAATAGGTACTGTGTTAAGGTTTCCAGAATGTTCGAAAGGATTTGGATCAGAGGTGATGAAACGTTGCTTTAGACTGATTTGACTGGTTCTATTTCACAGCTTAACACATAGCAAACAATGTTCAATATAATTCTCAACACAGCGATCCATATAAGGATATCTACGGCTTACATGGCACTGATCGTCATGGCATATTAAAAAAAATAAGAAAAAATGAATTCCGGATTAATGGTTCTATTCTGTAAGTATTTACGATGCCGTTGATGAACGAATATCGTTAACGAACGATAAATGTTACTCTGTATCCAAAATGCTAACGAATTCCTCGTTAGAAATCGTCGTTCATGAACGACAGCCTAAAACGTCACTTTGGGCGTAAAAATTTGTCTATTTTTGTGATAAGATCAATTATTTCGGTGAAAATTCCACACATATAATTTTTAACCAATCAAAACGTATATTTCTAACAGATCACCATGGCAACGGATGAATTTTAGTGGACATTTTTTCCTCCTGGGTACCCAACAGCGAATAGTACTGGAGATTTTTTTGACGTTTATAATGACAGAATATTTTTTTTGACAATATAATTTTTGAATAGATGAGGCTTTTACTTGATGTAGATCCATAGTATATTATGAAATCAAACAATTTTATTTTGTTAAATCTACATTTTATTTAAACTTAAAGTCACGCGTTTCGCTAACACAGTAGCTTTATCAAACGAATGGAGGTATAATATATATTATATAATATATATATATTATATTATTAAATAAAATGTAGATTGAACAAAATAAAATTGTTCGATTTCATAATAATCTAAGTTTTATTTGTTCACATGATAATTTTGAATTCCAACTACAAGCTTAGAGTGTTTTCTGAATTCTTTGGACCAATTTGATTAATGTTCATATTAAAAACGCAATTATTATATAATATGGCAGGTTGATGAAGACGAAAATTGATGTTG
>CAJUYG010007225.1:0-11144 GCA_910591675.1 Galerucella calmariensis | reverse complement strand
CCACGAAGGAGACAAAGTCTGGCTGCATAACCCAAGAAGACAAAAGGTTTTTTTTCCAAAGTTGCAGAAAGCTTGGGACGGTCCGTACCTCGTGAAGAAACGAATCAACGATGTCATATATCGTATCAGCAAGATCCCAAACGGAAAGCCAAAGGTGGTACACCGTAACCGATTAGCGCCATTCGAGGGTGACCACGATGAGGAAGTAAACCAGCTTCAGGAAGTAGCCGATCCTGCTTTTGTAGAGTTCATGGGTGCTTATGGTGGTACCGGAAAAGCAAGATTCGGCGTCACCACTGAGAGATGACAAGACATGCTTACCGTTCCAGAGGAATACTCACTGGCCATAAACATCCCTGCCAGCGTAACCGATGCACGCGGACTGGCACCTCTGTTCATAAAGAAGAGTGGCGCCCGACGTTTGCAAGCCCAGTTACCAGTACCAGGTAAAGCTCTGAAGCTGCAAGATGGCTCCCGCTACAATTTCCACATAGTGACGAAAAACACCTTCGACGAAAGACCAACGTACGAGGATGTCTGGGAAGCATTACGAAGCTTGAGGGAGCATGTGCTTGAATTGGACGTGCATAGGCTAGCCATGCCCAAGATTGAATGTAGGCATTTAGATTGGCGAATAATCCGTAACATGGTAGAAGTAATCTCCCGAGACACCGAAGTGCAGGTACTAGTCTGCGGCCGAGCACGGGAGACACAGTCAAAGGAGAAGACGGTCGCATGTTACTTCCATGCAACTGGAAAATGTAACAAGGGAACCAGTTGCCGATACAGTCATCTCGTTTCAGTTTCCTAGTTGATTCCAGGAGGAACTGTCTCTTAAGGAGGGGGCAATGTTACGCGAGCTGCTGCATTAATGTGCTCAATTAGTGCCCCCAGTGAAATTCCCATATGATACGACTATGGCTCCTCCGCCTTATTTTCAAGAATGATCTGGAAAACGCAACATCTAGAAAAACCCAGCGCATCCACCAAAACTTTGAGTTCGAGAGGTTTCTAGAAATACGTACGTGCGAGTATAAATAGGCGACGAGCATCGCAGCGGAGTTAGTTAGTCAGTTAGTGTTGATACTGAAAGAAAGCAATCGCGCCTCGATAAAGTGACTCTCATATAAATTAGTTAGTGTGTGTTTAGTGTGATATATAAATTATTAAATAAGGACTGTATTTGAATATAAATCTGTAAATATAAATTAATTGTAAATATAAATTAGAATAAACGTTACATTATTATTGTAATATCAATCTAATGTTGAGTAACTTTGGATGAAATATCAAAAAATTGACCATAAATGTCATTTTGCAATAAAAGTAAAATTACAGTAATTTCGAATATGCCGCCAAAACTGTGAAATTACAGGAATCTTCTTTTTCGGCTGTTACCGAAGTTCACAACAATCTGATTTGTGTTGAAGGTACTGACGGTACTCTCAAGGTGGCGCTACCTGTTCCAATAGAGGGCAGCACGGGTCAGTTTCCCATCTATAGCTATTTAGTTACTTTACGCTCGCCTAGCGTAAAAAATTGCAAAACGCTCGTTGCCCATAACAACCGATACTACAAACATAATTGTATTGACAGTGACAGTGACATCATAGAGCAACCTGGTTTGGGAGCGTTTTTGTCTTCTGGAAATCTTTTACAATCTAATAAATCGCTGTTTTGTTGAGTTCTTGATGTTTTAAATAATTAATTAGAGTGATTGCGATGTTACCGTATAAATTTTTTTGTGTTGTTGTGCTTAATTGTTGTGCCACGTTCTGAATATTTTGCATATTCTGGCCGGATGGCCCTGCTAGTTGAGACCTTCCTAATTGTAGAATAAGAAGAAGTACATTGACAGTATTGACAATAATTATTATACGTTTAAAATTTTACAAAGTATTTGACAGAAAAGTCTCACATTCTGTTTAGTGCCTAGGTACATCTTAAGAATATACTGCATATCAGAGGAGACTTATGACTAATGTCTTTGCTATCGAGGCATATTTTATATATTTGGAACACGACTGTTGACTAAGTTTCCACAAAACACCCTTTAGTAACTAATCTGATAACTTTTAGTGGTGTAAGTAAATTTCAAATCACTCCTCCTGGTTTTTAAATGAACTATACTACATTATAACCAACTTACATCGAAGCTACACCTTCGTTTTTATCAGGTGTTGATATCTACTATCATTTTATTGCTGCTGGTTGTTGTGTGAAAAGTAAGGCCTAGCAAGGGTGCGGTTTCACTTATTCGGAGAAGAGAAACCGAGGGCAGAGAGCTACGCAAGGGAGGCGGTATCCAGGCTATTAAGTCTAATAAAAAGAATAAAGCTAGACATTGAGCTCTAAATATAGGGAGGACCACAATAGATCTGCAAAGGTCGCAGTGGAATAGGACAAAGAGCCACTCCAATTTCAATCTAATCTATGTGAAAAGTACCTATACAACCCACGCTACCCAGGACATGTATTAGAAACTATTATTTACTTTTTCCGTCGACCGTGTATTAACATATGCTATTAACGTTCTCAAAACTGGACACAATCATACATTAATGACACACATTAATGCATGATTTACCTACATTAATTAACGATTTCTCTGTAGGCAACTCAACGCACATCTTATACATTCTATTTATATTGACAGTTACCTGTGGTGTAGACAACCAAACATACATTCCAGTGTCATCACTTATTTTTGACACTGATAAATAAATATTTCTAGTTTTTAAATATCGAGATCACAGAGTACACCATCTAACAAGAGACGAAAGCTTTGTCGGTTCCTTTGAAGTCGGACGATATTGAGCGGAAATACTTCGAGGCATTGACACATAAACTACTTGATACACTGGGAAAAGTAACACTACACTGGAAAATATTGAAGTGTTGATGAACCGCCCTTATAATTAGGTCTGTAGAATATTTTTTTAATTACTAACATGAGAACACCTTATTATTCATCTCATGTGTGTAATGAGGAGTGGCTCATTTTTCTCCTAATCTTAAAATAATATACGTTGAACTGAGGGGAATGAACGGAAGTGTCGACTTGACATTGACAGATAAACTAATCAATTCACGCATGAGCACACAAATTTGCGATCACGAAAACTACTTTCTTTCGCCTCTTGTTAGATGGTGTACTCTGTGATCGAGATAAACGAATATAACTTATACAGTCGACGGAAAAGCTTTGTAACTAACACGAGTATTAAAAGGGCAATTAACAATCTCGAACATAAACGCGATTGTTAATGGCCCCCATTATACACTTGTTGGTTAACTAACTATTTATGATGAGGATTAATTCACGATTCAATTACACTTCAAATCTGGTTTTTGAATGACTTCTGGGATTTTTTTAGTATTTCTAATGATCAATAAAAGAGCTTTCCATAACAAAATATCAAAAGACCTTTATTTCCCCAAAAATATTACAAGAAAGCTAAAGTAAACTTTTATGTTTAAAGTGTTTTCAAGATAATATGGCTGACAGCTGGCATAAATTTGACAGCGAATGTGACAAATTGCGCATGTATCGTGCATGTTTCAATACGATATTGGTTCTCATGTCGTACTTCGATCTTTCGATCTCAATAAGATCCCAAAATAGACAGTATCGACCTTGACACTAAATTCGATTTCGATACCTGTTTTCATGAGGTTTTTAATACGGAAAGTGTATTCACACCGAATTGAACTCTGAGAACGAGGTAACTGTTACATGAGTGAATATTGTGAATTCAATTTTCCATTTTGATGATAATATCCAAAGTATTTTCACGTGGTTTTTATTTTACTCCTACGTTCATTTGGGTAGTTCCCCTCCCACAATCGAACTGTCTACCTGGTTTTCAAGTTTAGTTATTTAAGCCAATCAACTTTTTTTGTAAGTGTTAGGGCCATGCGCACCGATTATCCTAAAAAGTCATACTTAACTAAGTGTGACACTCATAATTCAAGTGGAACTTCGTTCACGCCGTACCTCCCTTAGCTAAGTGGGAGGTTCCATTTGACAACGCCGCAATTTTTAAAATCTTCTTTGAAACAGAAGATCTTATCAGGAATTAACGGCAGTTGTTTGATCCAGTTTGATCCATTGATCTATGCATTTGGTATCAGTTGGTGTCATCTTTGGTTTTGACGTTTTGATAAGTCAGTATTTTTTCTTCCGAGTGATTTTAGTAGTTTAAATATGAGCGGAGGAAAACGATCTTGTGGTATAAATTTCACAACACGTGAAAAATCATTATCACTAGATATTATTGGCAAGTATAAAAATGTCATAGAAAATAAACAATTTCAATTTCTCGAAAAAAATTGAGAGCAGCTTCCTTCGTCATTCTTAATCCAAGAACAAACGTCTAAGAATCGAATGTATTAAAATAATCGTTCCTTGTATATAACTGTCTGGGTATAATTATATAATTATATCAATTATTTCTAAATCGTCATCATCTTCCAACATTTTCATTCCGATAAGACAAATTACAAATACAAATATCTACCATCAACCAAAGCACAATTCACTCAAATCTAAACTGTCATTAATCAACTTCAAAATTAGTATTTCGAGGTTAAGTGGAACTTTAAGCCGATGATATTCCGAGCAATTCCGAGCATAGTTAAGGTACCCTTAACGTCGCGTTAAGGATGCCTTTAAATACGGTGCGAACGACTAAATGACACTTAGTGGATTAAAGTGACACTTAACGTTTAAGTTTTTTTTTTCTCTTATTTTTTGTTTAAGTGTTACCGGTGCGAATGGCCCTTATTAACTTCTACAATTTTCTCAGTGCGTGGTAGATGTCAATACTGTCATCAATGTTAAATTTAAATCGCTCACCCTATAGCAACAGTGCATTTCTCATTCAAATGTCAAGAAGTGTTCCTTTGTTGAGACTAGGTTATTCTGTAATATATTATTTCATACTTTGTATTGTCGGATCAAAAAAAATCACAATTTTCTCATGCTCGTATCAAATCTTTGTTCGAGATTTTAATCACGATTCGCTCATTTACAACAAAAACTTGGAATCGACCAATTAAATATGATTAAATTCAACTAACTTCCGATTCAAATTCAACCTGTTGATCAGAACGAATTCATAAAGTCAAAGGTAGTCGGTTTATTGAATTATTTGGAGAATATCCAATTTTAATCGAGTTTTAATAACTGAGATTCAGTTCAATTTATTCTCATGTCACATGTCGCCCTCAAGATGAAAAAAGTGTGTTTTTTGTATGTTACCGGAAAAATTACTCTGGCAACAACGTGAGTAATGTAAGTGTCAAAATTGTGTGGTGTTAAGTCTGTGCTTAAAAAAATGTTGAAAGCAGACGCGCCTAGTTTAAATTTGTGATTCACTGAGGGGGCCTCGTTTCAAAGCACTTTTCCAAACATCGAAGCGTTGATCAGAAATATCAATCAAATTGTCTCTTCGCTTCGTTAAAACATCAGCCGCATGTCTAAAAAAACACTTAACAACAATACCAAACGATGGCATTCTAGATACTTTCTTAACTGTTATTTGAAGTCTAACTATTATCCGTTGTTCATACCTGTGAACCAGCCATCTAGCACCTGTCAGAAACGTCATTCTGGAATGCTATAGGTTATAGCGCACCGATTATCCTAAAAAGTCATACTTAACCCTTTCGCTGCTCAAGCCTGATATATTCGCAAATTTTTTTCGTGCCCTCAATGCGCGAGACGTTTATATATGCAAGCATTTATTTTTATGTTATGTGCTGAAATCGAGTATTTCCGCTATCGTATGACGCTCACAACAAATATCAGACAACGATTCGGCCAATAAAGACCAAATCACGTGACTCCATTTCACACGTCTTGAGCACTGGGGACCCGTCACCAGATTTAGATGTTATGTTCCATTATGCATAGTACCCTGCTTCAAGCGGTACCACACTGTAGAAAATTTTTAGTTTTCTGATAAATGTTTTATAATGTTTATATTCACAAGTTATAAGTATAATGAATGTTATATTTCGATTTCGAGGTTTTTATAGCGTTTGCGGATATATACGTTTGGAGCAGTTTGGTGACGAATTATCGTGTTTGAAAATAGGGTTTTTCGTGCACGTGCTGCTCAAGAAGGATTTATTCGCAAGCGCTTAATAATTGCGCACTGTTGGCACGACTTATTTTTAAGAATTCAGCAGTGAAACGGTTAACTAAGTGACACTTATAATTTAAGCGGAACTTCGCTCGCCCACGAGCTCACGCCGTACCTCTCTTAACTAACTGGGAGGCTCCATTTGACAACGCCGCAATTGTGGAAATCTTTTTTTGAAAAAGAAGATCTTGTCAGGAATTAACGGCAGTCGTTTGATCCAGTTTGATCTATGCGTTTAATATTAGTTGGTGTCATCTTTGGTTTTGACGTTTTAATAAGTATTTTTTCTCCCGAGTCATTCCAGTAGTTTGAATATGAGCGGAGAAAGACGATCTCGTGGAATAAATTTCACAACACGTGAAAAATCATTAATATTGGCAAGTATAAAAATGTCATAGAAAATAAACAATTTCAATTTCTCCAAAAAAATTGAGAGCAGTTTCCTTCGTCATTCTTAATCTAAGAAAAAACGTCTGAGGATCGAATGTATTAAAATAATATTTCCTTATACATAACTGTCTGGGTATGCCGTATTCAATCATATCAATCATTTCTGTACTGTACTTTTACTTACTTCACAGATAGACGCAACTTTAGTTGAAAAGGAAGTAGGGTTAACTACCATTTCAGCAACTACATCAGTTTTTTTATCATCACTAAATGCTGGTCGACCAGATCGCTTGGCATCTTGAACACTACCTGTTGCTTCAAACTTGTGAAGAAGCTACCTCAAATAAGTTCTCGAGATAGGGCGATCTGGGTATCTCCCATTAAATAAATGTTCCGCTTCATGGGGATTCTTGCTAGATTCACCAATTGTTAAGATAGCTGCTACTTTGTCGGCTTGAGTACGTACCATTTTGCCTATGTAAACTCTTAAGAGTCTTGTTAAACAATAATAAAATTAAATATTTAAGCTATTTAGAAAAACTTTGCAAAGCAACAAATACTATTAAATTAAAAACGTCAATTTTTTGACAACTAACCAGAGGCGGACTGGAAAATCTTCAATATTTGAATGTGAAATAATGATTTTGGTATTCATTCAATTTTTTCGTCAAAATTAGTTTAAACTCAAACAAAATTGATATGGCTATGTAGCCAATGTCGATATCGCTTGTCATAAGGTCCTATTTGAAATTATTGGCCAGAGTGGCACTGTGACGTCATCTATCCCTATTACGTCACCTCTTACCATTTGTAGAGAAGTTTACAACACTTCATTTTCACCCTCCAAATTTTATTAATGTAAGTGTAGCCGTTCAATAGATACGAGGGGGAGGGGACTTTTGAATAGCACTGTATAGCATACACGCTATTGGAGAAAGACAGCAGAAACCTCCCACTTTCTAGCTCTCTCTTATATGCTGACGGGTTCGAAGCTGGATTGTTGCCTCTATTTGTAGTATCTCTATGTTTCCGACCCCCGATTGAAATTTTCGATTGAAGTACTAGGAGATCGGTATTTTGCAGAAACTTCAATTTCATGTTTCCCCATAATTATTCTGAGTTCCATATTATAAACTGGTGAACAATATATAGTGCCATTTATTTTTCGTGTTTCAGATGATATGATAAAACTGATTTTTTTAATTGCTCCAAAAGAACATGATACTCATCTTTGTGCTTGCTGAATCTGCATTTATATTGATATGAGAAATTTGAAGTACAGGGTGTCTCATTATATTCTGACTGTTTTTAGGAGCTTATATCTTCGAAACGGTTCTGGATAATAAGATGCGGTTTCCACAGTTAGATTTAAAATTACCGTAAGTTTTGTTGTGACACATTTATATAAATGGCCTACTTCCGGTTTACCCACTAGAAAAGTGGCGTATTTTCAGAATACAGTAGATGTGATTTTTTAAATGGGACACCCTGTATATTTAGCAATTTCTTGAAAGACGCATATTTTTACTTTAAAACGGTACTTTAAAGTTTAAAATCGGTGCACAGAAAGCGAAGTTAGATAACTTTAACTATAGGATACTGTAATGATTTAGATATAAAGTTGGAACTTTATTAGCTAAAGTGAACTGTAAAAAACAAATAAGAACATGTTTTAGGGCATTTTCAAACAAATGTTCGATGTGTCTTCCTCCTTGGTCTATACATTTCTGGAATCGAACCAAGTTGTCAACTGCTGCTGTCAGCATTTCAAGAGGAATAGTTTCCATTACCTGCCGTATGTTATTTTTTAATTCCTCAATAGTAGCAGGCATCGGGTGATAGACTTTATCTTTCACAAATCCTCATACAAAAAAATCTGGGACAGTCAGGTTTGGGGAATTTGGAGGCCATTCTATTGGACCAGTCCTACCAATCCAATTATTTCCAAATTGTTGGTTAACAGATTCTCTTGTTATGTTGGAATAATGGGGTGGAGCCCCGTCTTGTTGAAAGCAAACATTTTGGTTCAAAATACCATCTTGTTCTAACTGGTTCTAACACAATGTGACGTTCTGTCAATGATCGCAATATTTTTGTGATGTGACATATTAACGCCTCCTTGATATTATTATTTATTAATAAGATATCTGAATCATTACAGTATCCCAGTTAAAGTTATCTAACTTCGCTTTCTGTGCACTGATGTTAAACTTAAAGGTACTGATAAAAAGTAAAAAAATGCGTCTTTCAATAAATTGCTAAATATACAGGGTGTCCCATTTAAAAAATTACATATATTGTATTTTGAAAATACGCCACTTTTCTAGCGGGTAAACCGGGAGTAAGCCATTTATATAAATGTGTCACAACAAAACTCACGGTAATTTTAAACCTAACTGTGGAAACCGCATCTTATTATCTAGAACCATTTCGAAGATATAAGCTCTTGAAAACAGTCAGAATATAATGAGACACCCAGTATATTAGCGGGTTTTTAAAAAGGTGTACACAATGGTAGATATCTATAAAGCTCGGCTGGAAATCTCTAATGTATAGACCAATTATTATTAGATTTGTAATAAAAACGATAAAAACGAGAGAAGACACAAGTGGAAGTTCGAAAAATATACATATACGTATATGTTGTTTGTCCACGACTATTTGATAATTTAACATTTACGTGTGCTCCTTCAAGTATAATGACGTACATAATCCACCCGTGGATAATAGGTGTGGATAATTAATAGGTGTGTATAATGAAAAGGTCACATGATTTATAATTATAATTATATTCAAGATTATTCCTACAAACGACACAATATATTAATCAAAAATTTTCATCAAGACCCGGATTCGAACCTGCGACCTCGCTTTCCCGAGTAAGAGCTCCAAACCATCAGGCCATAGAGACACAACACATATAGATACTATCAAGGTTTAATATATATAGGAGTGAATCGTATTAATCGTTTAAATGTAAAACGGCATATTTTGAAAGAAATTGTAGTTTGTGCAACTAGTGTGGATATGATGGCCATATCGCACGAGGACGAAGTTTGAGCACGACGCCATAGACGGAGTGCTCAATCGTTCAAGTGCGATATGGACAATCCACACGAGTCGAACAGCATATTTTTTCTACGACCCACTTAAGGAAAAATTTCTATAAACTGTAATATGACTTCAAATTTAACAATTCAATTTTATGTTTCCACTAATTTTGTGGTAAACGTACAGTTCTTGAATGTCCAATTTGTATAATGCTACGGTTTCCTTTTTTGAATATACGATGCTGTTATAAGTAGATGTTGCCAGTCGGACTCCCTCATGAAGGGTACCGTACTATTATCTATAATAATGAATATTCTGCCAAATATTTCAAACGTCTACCTGTTGTCGTTATTAATAACAAGCAGAATAATTATTTAAACATAAAATTAACAATAAAAATAACTTCCTCACGGGGAATCGAACCCGGGTCTAATGCGTGAGAGTCTGGTATGCTTACTATTCAACCACCTAAGAATATGCAAATCGTTTATCTATAACGTCAGATGTATTACATATTTTTTGCTTAAAAGGAACTAAAGTTCCTACCGTGTGTCCCGCGACACGTTCTACCTTTTTTGTATTGTTTTAGTCTGAAAAAAAATGTATACTTATACTTATACGTGGACAAAATATAGTATTCTACTCGCATATAATGGTTATTATTCACTTGGGTGTTTATGCCACTCGCCTGCGGCTCGCGACATAAACGCACCTTCGTGAATAATAGCCATCATTATATGCTTGTTGAATAATATACTATTATTTTATCGTCACATCTATATCTATATTCAGAAAGGAGTGAAACAATAAAAGCAGTGTACAATAACCGAATTTCTCCAATTTCTATTCTCGTTATCAGATGTGTTGGTTCCTTGCTTTTGGTATCTTTTTCGTATGTATCTTTTGTTCTTAACAAATGTAAAAATAATAAAGCTCCTGGTAGTGATGGCATAACCTACGAATTTTTGAAAAATCTTCCCAGTAACTGGATTTTGTACTTAAATAATCTTTTCAATAATATACTTTGTAATGGAAATATCCCTTGTGACTGGTCAAAAATTATATTTAGAATGCTACACAAAAAAGGACCTGCCGAAGACCCTTCGAATTATCGAAATATAGCTTTAATTAATTGCTCAGCCAAAGTTTTCACCCAAATCATATTAAATCGTTTAATGAGTTGGTCTGACGATTGCAACATACTACCGGAATGTCAGGCGGGGTTCAGGCCATCCAGTGGATGTATAGACAACGTGTACAAGCTGAGTTCTGTTGTACACTATCATATTCGACATCGAACAAGAAAAATCTTTGCCATTTTTGTCGACGTCAGAAGAGTGTTCGATTCCATCGATCATCAGATACTTTGGAATAAATTATTTAATTTGGGAATTTCCTCAACAATAATATCTATCATTAGAAATATTTATAAAGACTCCTCCTTTAAAGTAAACCCAAGCAATGGTTTCACCAAGTCTTTCGATATTACTTCGGGCGTATTACAAGGGGAGTCCTTAAGTCCGTTGCTTTTCTCGTTGTTCATAGCAGATATTG
>CAJUYG010007224.1:0-11144 GCA_910591675.1 Galerucella calmariensis | reverse complement strand
GAACGGTTTTTATTGGGATAGCGCTTTTCTTAGCTTATTTTGGAAATGTTGTTAATAAAACGCGTTTGTTGTTACTTTTTTGTGTATGATCATTTTTGTTTTTAAAACACGTATCTCAGTTTGGTGATTTTGTGTATTGAGTTATACATGTTTTGAAAACAAAAATGATCATACACAAAAAAGTAACAACAAACGCGTTTTATTAACAACATTTCCAAAATAAGCTAAAAAAAGCGCTATCCCAATAAAAACCGTTCTGGGTTGGGCACTTCACTGGATTCCATTTCTAGTAGACAACCTATCGTTAGAATGTCATAAAATAAAATATTTTATTTTACATTTTACCAGAGATGTGATCTACTATGAATGGACCTTAATAAAATTTGACAACAAAGTTTTGTAGTCTTAAACTTCAAAATATTATTGATTGTCTAGTTGTCATATTTTTTCGTTGTATCAGATAGGGACCAAAAATTATTTTATTAATTTTATTACTAGTTAATTTTGACAACGGTAGCTGGAACGCTACCGAAACGTCGGAATAAAAAATAAAAAACAATATTGTGGTTTGATTCCCAAAAGAATAAGAGAAAAAAGAATAAGTAATGCCACAAGGAACTTACAGAAGATATTTAAATAGATTGATCGATTTGACACCTTAAAGCAAGGACGTATGCAAAATTTCAAGAAATGTGGTAAGAAAGTTACAGACCAATAAAGAATTTAGCAACATAGATCAGACATCCTGTATCTTGGATATTACAATAGTATTACCCATCATTTATGGGGGTGTCCCGTATCTGCAGTTAACGTATGTCTCTTTCCCAATGAATCACCCCGTATATTGCAATGAAGGTATGCCCTGAAGCAAACAGCTTTTTATATGAAACTCACTTTTCTGCCTTCTGCCATTGCAAGTTTCTAAGAAGAGGTAGTGGGCTATATTAGGTGAAATTATACTAATAAACTTTTTGATACTTACTGCACAGCTTTAACATTATCTCAGTTCTTGACATCATTACACAAATAGGTATAATAAATTTTTACACTACTATAACCACGTCCATTGGGCGCGAGTCGCAAAATATAGAGTTAAATGCTAGAAAAGTATCCTTGTCACCTCTTCTCCAATGTTGCCATTTAGGAGAGGCGGGAAAATCCCTTATGTAATGTAATCATGAAAGTTTATATGATAGGAGGCAATAACGTACCTCGCCTAAACGTGTTGTGCTACACTAGCGCCAGTGATATATACTGGAACTGAAAATTTATTTTGGAGGTACGGGGCATACTTTATGACCTCCGACAAAATTTCCGTTTTTGGTGCTCTAGATGGTATCTGAATACAAAACCGATGAAAAAATGGGAAAACGTTGTCGCCTCCAAAATCGGAGGCAACAACGTTATATATGAGGTGACAACGTTTTTTCATTATCTATTTTGGAGGCGACAACATACCCTCTATACCTATATATATATATATATATATATATATATATATATATAGAGGTAAGGATTGTGGGGATGTGGCAATAAAACATCTCAGTGTACTCTTTCTAATATATTTTCCGAGCTTTCGAATAATTTTTATTCATTTTCAAGGAAAATAATTATGCGAGATTATGAAGAATTTTGTGTTTGTAAAAATTTTTAATAAAAGACATTTAGGTATAAATTAAACTCAAAAAACAATGTAAAATGACAGTCATTGTTTTCATCAAATAGAACCACACAAGCTCGTTCTCTTTCAGGCATAGTTTTGACTTTTAATTCAAGTTTTTTTGTTAAGCTGTTCTCCAAACCAGTTTTTAAATTGATTACTCGAAGCCAAGACTGGATAGTACGAACTGATGGCAAAGAAAATGACAAACATTGCCTTAAGAATTTATAACATCCAGGTGACTCATAAAGAGAAAGAGCCAAATGGCGTTCGTTTGTTTTCCATACTTTTTTTTCATTGAAGATAACTGCATATTGACAAATGTTTTCACAGAAGGACTTTTGTCTTTTAACAAATTGGCCAGGAGATTTTCAGTCGTTACCTTTGATTTTCTTTTCAATCGAAAATTTTGCGTTCTTTCAGCTCTAAACTTTTTTCTCAATGAACATAACTTCACACTTAAAATACTAGACCTTTTTTTCACCTCAGATTTAGTTGAAGATGGAGTATCTGCAAATTCTATTGTATTTTTTGGCGCTGCCTCAGTACTTGGGCTCTTGCAACTTGGACTGTAATCAACAAATTCTACAAGCTGGTCAACCTCTATGTCATCTTCATGGGGCCTTTTTCTAGAATATGTTTTCAAGTGCCCTTCTGAAATATAAAATATAAAATTATTTCTGTTATGAATGGAACTGTTAATAATTAATTCCACTATATTGAAAAAATTGGGAAAATTTTACTTGATGAAGATCCATACTGAACGATGCAATAAAACAATTTAATTGGTTTCAATCTTCATCATATTATTATTTGAACTTATGTTCACTTTAAACTTGTGACGCGTTTCGCTAAAACAGTAGCTTCATGGAACGAGGGATAATGAAAAAAATTTAATTTATACAGTGAATAAATACATACGGAATTTTAGGAATTTAACAAGAGTATTAGAAAATTTTTACATGGAAATAAAGTGCAAAAAGTATAGTCCATCCGGAAATATAATATCCCAACTTTATAATCTCCAATTAAGATGTAACTTATTGTAAACAACCTATACAAGATTATTCATGATTCAGGTATAAAACAGTACCGTTTCTATAAAAATCAATATATACCTATAATTATAACTAAGTATTAAATCTTCAAAAACAACTATAGTTATTGGTATATTGATTTTAACAGAAAGGGACCTGCTGAATTATGAGGTCATAAATAATCTTTAACAATAAGTTTGGTTCTTATATTTCCGGACGGACTTTACCTAAACACGGAATTCTGCGAATATTAATGAAATTATTGAATAAGTTTACCTGGAAATTTACTCACAACAATAATTCCCGAACTATTTTCTAGATAAATAAGGTTAATAAGTGAGAGAGATTGATAACTATTTGGTCGTTAAGAAGATTACTTGAATATTTATTTTTATTCATCTCAAGAGCTTCTAATAGATTGAATTCAAAAAATTCAGGTAATCTCCTTAACCACCAAATAAAATCAACCATTCTTTTTTCAATATTTTTGTAAATATCCTTGCAATATCCTTGAAATTTCGTATAAACAAATAAATAAAAAATTGAGAAAATGTTCACTACACCTTCACTTGTTTGATAAAGCTACTGTTTTAGCTAAACGTTTACAGTTTATTTCATTGTAAAAATATTGATATTGACAAGTGTTTTGTCATTGATATATCATCGTCAGAATGACAGAAGTTACATTCTGTCAGTATCGAAACAATTGTCAATATTAATATGTTTTTTAATATACTTATTGTGGAATTTATTAGAAACATCATCGTTGATTGCTAAATTTTATGCATTTCCTACCTCTGCATGCGATTGGGAGGAACTGCGAAGTATCCTCTTGCATTTGAGAAGTACCAGGAATATTTTCAGTGACTGGAAAAAAAATTTCGCCTATTCAATAAAAAGTATAACACTTATTTTAACCTAACCTAACAGAAAATTATGAACAGGCATGATGAAAAGGTATTATTTTCACTTATAATTGCACAAGAGGTTTGTATTTTATCGGGTAAATTTGGATTGTTTAATGAGAAACTGTTGCCTAGCAATTAGACGAGAAAAACTGTCAACTTTTGTGTAACTTCAACCTTTTGTATATCGTTCGATCTTTTATCGTATTTTCTGGTTTTGCATCGTTTAAATGATATTTAGGTACTCGTTTTATAGAATTCATGACAATCACACAAAATAATAATTCAAATTATAGTAGAGGTAATCAAAATAAACTTCTAATTTGCTAACTGAAATATTTTTGCGTTTTGGTGCGAAATTTTAATTATATTTTAAAAACGTAAATTTCTCCTTTTAGCCTTTATTTTTGAAAGAAACAACTTTTTTTAAATTAAACTTATGCGAACAAACATCGTAGAGCAGTTTTTCAAAATCAGTCATCATGCCTATTAATTGATATCTAATTATTTAATAATTTTCATTTAATTTAAGTCAAAATTAGCAGACAAAAATATAATTAACCTACATACCTTTCCAAGAAACGGGTACTGCATCTTTTCTTAGTAATTTTCTTTTCCCACTGAGTTAAACATCATTTTTTGAAAAATGATTTTCGCATACACGAAGATTTTTTAGCGATGTCTCCTCCATCATAAAAAGATCCATATTTCCACAGTTCTGTATCCACTCAGAAATTAAATTTGATTTAGACACTGGGAATTTAAAAAAACTGATTATATTGTCTTTATTTTTCTTTTTATTACAACATCCCCTATAACAACAGGTATTTTGTTTTTTTATCTCCATAATTCAATAAATTTAAGAAGCACAACGAAATTCAAAAATAAAAAATACTTATACTGCTGGTACCGATCAACTGCCGACTCAAACAAATGCAAAACCGATTATAACTATCGAAGTAAACGTTCAAAAACTACCCTGTCTACTGATCATAGCTCGCCTGACAAAATTCTCGGGCTCGACGATAGTGTCGCCATCCCATTCTCGGGCACTTTTCGCGCTACATTTTGCCTCGTAAGGTTGCGTATCTTCTCACTTCTCAATCAACGATATAACCCTGATTGAAGCTGCTCTCTAGCAGCGAGATATATTCCATCCACGACGATTCAAACACCTGTTATTTTGGCGGATACCAGTGGCGTGGTTTATCAGATGTTTATTTTTGTTTAATAGCTTTCGGGCAGTATTATAAATTTCATTTAATTTCTTTTAAACGCTGGAAAATAAAAGAAGTCGTGTTGCTAAAAATCACAATTATTGAGTAGTCTGTAATTTAAGTAAATATATACCTAAATAAAATCATGTTTTATGATTTTCACAAAAAATATAACAAAAGTTATAATATTGACTAGTGATAGTGATAGTACCTTTTCGGGAAACAAAGCGACAAGATACGGCCAAGAAAATGAAGCCACCGCAATTCAAAGTTTTGAAAACTTGACAGGGTATGTGGTAACGCGTTGTGGTATTTACGTGGGGAACGAAGATGAATATTTTTTAGGAGCTAGTCCCGATGGTCTGGTTGAAGAAGACTTTATTTTTGAAGTTAAATGTCCTTTTTCTTCACGAAAGACGTCCATTGAAGAGGGAGCTGAGTAAAAAATAATAAATTACTTGGACTTTGATTACGACAGATTAATGTTTCTAATGTCTGTCAACTGTAAAACTCAAACATCAGTTATTTTTCATTTTGTATTTGCATCAGTTAACCTCACATTCTGTCAAATGGATTGAGATTTAGTTCTAATCAAGTAGACTCTGTATTTTTCTACCTTGGTTAATAATGAACAACTTTTCTACCTCAACAAAAGTCAATAAAGTTAGGTTTAGAGGCTAGTAGTGAAAAAAAAATAATTATAAATACTTATATATATGATTGTTGTTTGTTTCGGTTGTAGTGATTTGACAAACATTTTAAAACTTGAACAGTTTGTTCGGTGTACTGATGTACAGGAAACTAATTTTGAATTTTTCATGTTTTTAATTTTGTTTTTGTTGCAATTTGGAAATTTTATGTTACCACTAGACGAGAACAGGCGGGCAGCCGTTCGAGATAGTATATACATACAGTATGTCTGAAGAAGTTGGCAACACATGGGAAACTTTTTTATTTATAATGTTACGAAAAATAGTTATTCCTTATAAAAGGTTCTGCTTGGCCTATAAAGTAAAACGAAAATGTCAGATGTTAATTTTTTCAATCGTATACGAGGTTTGTCAAAAAATATGAATTTGAGACAACAGTAAAGTACCTTTAATTATGAAAAGTTGATCGGAATCGAAAACTATTTCTCCAAACCTTTTACTAGACTGACTTTCGGTAAGAGAAATGTCATTGTCAGAGCTACCTAGATTTGAAATCATTTAGTTTATTTTTGTGTTTTACAGTAGAAAATACATTATTCTGTTGGGCATTACTTATTTATTCAGTGGATCTACTGAAAATTCTGTAAGCGAGCAACCCTGTTCGATCGTTTCTATTTAATATTTTGCGAACCACAGAAGACTAAAATATTTTATCTAATCATGTTTTTATACGTCTGCTGTGGAATCGCCGTAATGTTTTTGCTAATAGCGGCGTTTTTATAGTTTTTTTTGTTATTTCCAACATGCAGTTGTTAGGTTGAAAATATTTATATAGATTATTTGTATCCGAAGCAAATACTGCAGAATACCTTCCAAATAATTTATTGAATTTGTGGTATAAACCGATTGTGGTGTATATTTTTTATTCCAGAAGCACTAAAATGTAAAAAATTGTTGTTTTTACATTTTTTTTTTCGAATATTGAATTATATAGAACGTTATTTATATTCATTTAATGCAATAAATGCATTTTATAAAAAATAGCAGATAGCATGTATACGTTGCCATTTCACTACCGAATTTTCATAGCACAAACTTTGTGATTACAGAAATCATCTGAAAGCTACTCTGGACTGAGAAAGATGTGTTATAGGTATTTGCTGTTGATACAATATACATGAAAGAATATAATAAGATTTTACATAACTCCCGGCCTTGAAGGTAAGTCTTTCTATTCTCAGTGTAATTACTATAAAATAAAGCAATGTTGTCAGATATATTTTCTAAAATTGTTGGGCTCACTATACAAATGTTTCCCATTACTTCAGTAAACTGTTAGCTCGTGATGTTCTCAGAAAGCTAGTTTGGAAATATTTAAAAACAATACATAATATAAATTTATTAGTAAGCATTAAAAAAAGTCGCTCGAATTTGTAAAAATGGAAATTAATTGAAACAACTTTTTGTATGCCTACTATATTTAAGAAAATTTTGTATATCTGGCAGCGAAGCACATCACAGCACACGTGTTCGAGATCATTCCTGCTAATACAATCATCAAGTTGAATTATTGTTTATAATATAACGGAGTAACGGGTCACTTACTAAGGCGGACCACTGTAATATAAAAAATTCAGCGCCGAGGGTGGCCTGCGATATTAGAGAGATATTAGTATTCTGTCTCGATTCAGGGGCGTGTGTGAATTTTGTTTTGAAGAAATATTTAAAATAATAGTAGTATCTAATTTCTTGGTCGAGTGGGTTTAGTGAATTGATATCAATATAATATTTATTTGTTCGTGGACTTGAGTGAATTGATATCAATATAATATTTGTTCATGGCATTTTGGAGACCATTTGAAACGACAGTCCAAAATGATGCGCGAATAATATAAGTTTATTCAGAAACTTTGTTTTTAAAAACTTTATTTTTATTTATTGTCAAACATACAATATCAAGCTGTAGACTAAGACTGAATAAAAAATGTACAAAAGGAAGGTTCTATGGGAAATGCCGAGTTGGCATCTTCTTTAGCAACAGTTACAGGTTCTAAGAATAAAAGATAATAAAATATATAATATAGCAAGAATAGTTAAAGATAAGCAGAAATGATTATGTAATTCCTCCATCCCCAGAGAGATCCATACAGGGTGTGGATTGATTATTCGTCTTCTTCAATTCGAACATTTTTCATTCTTGATTTTGGTTTGGTGGTAGTTTTCTTGGTATCGTCTGTTGTAGGTTGGTGTCTGCATCTTGATTTCGATTTGAGCACGCCAACAAAAATAATGATTGCAAGTATTACGTAGAGTGGCGTAGACCATATGTAGGCGTAGTTGTGTGGAATATTTCTTAAGCTGACTTCTTGAATTCTGTTTTCTTCTTTTAGGAGTTGATGAATTTTGTCTAGAGGAATTTCTTTAATGTTAATTTTGCTTGGGTGGAATAGTTCATTATTTTCTGTCTTGATTTCTGGGAGTAATAAGGGTTGGCCTGATATGATTTCTTCGTGGTTGATAAATTTGTTACTTGGTGTTTGAAAACTGCAGCCGAATGGTAATTCTATGAAGTAGCTACCCTTCAGCGACGTGAAGTCAGTTTTTGAACAAATAATTTTAACTTTTGTTTCTTCTGGGAAGACTGCGATGTAATGTGCTGAGTTTATTGTTTGAATAATTTCGTTTTCAACTATTATGGGTACTGATATACATTTTGGGTGCTCTTTGGTCTTTAGTTGCAACAATTGGTAGATGCAGTTGTCGGATTCGGCGGCTATCATGGATTTTTCGTTGGGGCAAAAGTATAGCTCATGTAGGTTTTGACATTTTTCATCTTCATACTCGTACTGGTTATCTTGCATTGCCAGATAAGGTTTAGGTGGAATAAGGATTGTGTTATTTTTTGTAGGTATAGAATACAGGTGGAAGTAAGTGAAAGTTTCGGGTTTGGCTATAGGAAAGTGAATTACAAAAACGATTCTGTCTTTGGAATAGTAAGATTCGACTGTTAGTATATCATAATACTTATGGAAATTTTGAGAATCATTTCCAAAAATTAAGGTATTAGCTGGATAATATTTTAGTATTGACTTTATAATGAATTCTAAATCTTCAAACTTTAAAACACTATAATGTAATGTTTTTAATTTAGCGAAAGCAATAGAGTTATCTATATTATTTAGTATTTCTGTTAAAATTTTGATCGATGCTTGTATTTGATCGAGAGTATTTTTTGCTAGGAAATACGAGACAAAGTCATTAACAAATTTATCTAGTTTGGAATTTAGCTCGTTTAATGTTTTTGTTATATCTTTTTCATTTTGTTGTATTAGTGAAATACTGTTATTATAATCGTCCATTATTTTGCTTGTTAGTGATATTTGTTTATTGAGTGTATTTGCTATATCTTTTTGATTTGAACTTAATAGGGCAATGGCATCGTCGTAACGTTTGCCGTCATTTGCGTCTAAATTACCGGAAATACTTTTGAATATTGTTCCTAAACCGTTTATAATTCCTCTTTTTACTCTTTTATTACCGTGTACGAAATTTAATTTTTCTTTGCATTGCCTTATCTGATATGATATTGAATTTATTGAGAATTTAAGTCCGTTTGCAAAATTTTGATTTTTGGTAATAATTGCTTGTGATACATTTTCGAATTGATCCGTTATGTGACGTAATTCGTTTTCGATAGGGTTTAGATCAAAGTAGTGGATAAAAGAATGGTGGGAAGATTGTAATCTAGCATTTCCTAATTTGTAAGGAAGTATACCAGGATTGGATTCCAAACTTGTAATTTTAATTTCTTGTGTCCAGCTGGCTGTTACCAGCGACAGGAGCATTCTGTAATGGTACAATTTTTTGATTAGCGAGTGGTCTTCTTAAATTATTTTTATGGTAAGTGGTAGTTACTAATTTTTGTTTGTTACGAGGGGAATTTATTTTGTATGTTTTCACTTTGATTCTTTCATTTCTTTTTACTGGTCTGGCTTTAAATCTGGGACTGATTTTATTGCGTGGATTTGTTTTATGATATATCAGCGTACCTGGATCGTACGTCAATGGTTCATGTCGATTTGCATTAATTTTCTCTAACTTTTTTGATTTTTGATTTGCCATCTGTTCGTTTAATGTTTTATAAATTTCGGCAGTGGTTTCTTTATGTTTAGTCATATAATTGGAATATAATTTTTGACTGAGATCAATATTAAGAGGATTGTTTGTGTCTAAATGACCTGAAATTATTTCTATTGGACGTAGTTTAGTTGCACTATGAATAGAGTTGTTATATCCTAAAATTGCATAAGGCATTTGGTCTAGGATATTGAGATTTTTATGTGTTTCTTGAATAATTCTGATGTGTTCAATGAGAGTTGAATGAAATCGTTCAATAATACTATTAGAATTTGGATTAAGTGCCGTAGTATAATGAAGTTCGATTTTATGTAGTTTTGCAAAGTCTTCGATAACATGATTTTTTAATTCGGTTCCTCTATCAACGATCAACATTTTAGGTGTACCGTGATGAGTTAAAAAGTTCATAAAAGTTTTTGCTATATGTATTGCAGTTACTCCTACTAAATGGTATGCTTGTGCGTACTTGCTAAATTTATCAATTATTGTTAAAAATTTCTGACCTTTTATTGTAAAAACATCTGCGTGAACTATTTCGAAAGGTTTATTCGGCGTTGGCGTTAATTCGAATTTTTGTTTTGGGGGGTTTCTGTCGTATTTCATTTTTTGACACAACTCACAATTGTTTATATATTTAGTTACAGTACCTCTAATATTCGGCCAATAATATTTACGTTTAATTTCGGCTTCTGTTTCATTTATACCTCTGTGATTATTTTTTCGTTCGTGATACATTTGTACAATTTCGATCTGTGAATCATGTAGTATAACGTCTTCTAAAACGGTATTACAAATAATAGCTTTGAAAGCGGAATTCTTAAATGTTTTTTGGAGTGTTACACATAGTTTGGGAACTAAATTCAACTGGTCAATATTAATCGCAAAACGTTTTTTTGATGAGGTGAATTCTTTAAAAATTTTAATGATTTCTGGTTCAAAATTGGTTTCTGAAATTTGAATGGTAGTTCTAGTTTTATTGTCATAAAGTCTAGTGACCTTTGGTGCTGCTGGTGAATGAAATACAACTTTAAGAAATATTTGGTTTTGAAAATTATTGATTGGTGTTTCTGATATAGGTATTTCTAGTATTGGGTTTTCGTGACTAGTGTGTATGGTTTCGTTATCGGTATCGTTATCGTTGTCTGGACATATTTCGTTAATTACGTTTTCTATGTCAGCATCAGTTATTTGAGGAGTCTCGTCAATTTGTCCTACAATCGATTCATTATCGAGTTGTGCGTTTTGTTGATTTATTTGTTCGTTATCATTGTCACTAGATAAATTTTTGTTAAAATCGTCCATGTATTCAAAAATGTCATTTGTGTTGATTTCGTTTATTTTAATACGAGAAAGCGCATCTACATTTTGAATTGATGATCCTTTTCTATATATGATTTGATAATCAAATTCTTCCAATTTAAGTCTCCACCTTGTGAGACGGGCATTTGGTTCTTTTATGGAGAACAACCAATGCAAAGGTTTGTGGTCACACTTGAGGCATAAGCCACAGGTCTGTCTTGGCCCACAGAGCCTTGAGA
>CAJUYG010007223.1:0-11147 GCA_910591675.1 Galerucella calmariensis | reverse complement strand
CTCTGTAACCGACTTCACATCAACGGTATCTCACGAAAAAATACTTTTAGAATTTCAATGAAGATTATTGACGTAAAATGAGATGAAATGAAATTTTACTTTATATGTGTTAGAATAATATTAAGGTCAGTTTGTTAGAGGATGTGATCGGTGACCGATAAGAGACGCAATTACCGAAATAAAAATATTATTGATTGTCTAGTTGTCATATTTTTTTCGTTGTGTCAGATAGGGACCAAAAATTATTTTATTAATTTTATTACTAGTTAATCTTGACAACGTCGAAATAAAAAATAAAAAACATTATTGTGGTTTGATTCCCAAAAGAATAAGAAAAAAGAATAATTCACAAACGCACCTCGAGAAGCGTTTACCCCGTCGTCTGACTGACAAGTACACTGTCAGTTTTCGATATATTCTGAACGTACTTGTTATGTCATCAGTCATTTTGGTTGAGCGCGAATTTTAAACTGATGGCAATTTTATTCAAATAATTTTATCTTGATAGGTAATTTCAAGCAGCAAATTTTTTAACTGCAGACTGCCCAATTAAAGGAGCTTCTCCAAATGCTATTTAGGATGGATGTGTAGTGGAAATTAAATCACCAATGTTGAAAAGAGCAAGAAAAACTTATTTTGATGAAGCAGGTAATATTAGTTCCAAATGTTTACATCAGATTCAAATTCACATGCACCTCACTGGTAAAAAAGCGATATTTGTTAGAGCTGATCCGGACTTTGGATCAAATCAAATAATTTCTTTTGAAACATAGAATATACGCCAGTTTTGTTGATGATCTACTGAAAAAGATTCCCTGTTTTTTTGGAAAGAGCAGTGGGTATTTAATAAAATTTAATTTGTGAAGAACTGACACATTATTTTATTAAATAATTTTGAACAATAGCACTACAGGCTATAAGAACAATATTATCTACATATTAAAAAAAAATTAGATTATTACAAGCGTGTAGTTTTCACTAACCCTCTCAATATAGATCCACAACGTATTTTATAAGGTGATTTATAACGATTCTGATTGAAGAAAAATGAAATACTAAAAATACACAAACGAAGTATGTTGACTTATCAGTGAATGCTTTGAGTCTTTTTATGCTTCTCTGCCATTGCTTCCGTTTTTTTTGCATCCCTATTAATAGAAATAATTGTTTTGTTCGATGTTTTAATCGTAGTACTTTTACATTCTGGAACCGCACAATATTTATATTTACTCTGGCTCTGGTCCATTGTGTCGAATAATTTAAATTATTTCTGACCGTTATTTTTTCACAAACACAACACTGTTTAGAGATTGCTAAAACGTATAATAATAAGCATATAAGCTAGCTATACTGTAAATACTGTTACTAGCTAAGTAGTCATCTAACCGAAAACCGATCGGCGCGATATCTCTGAACGAGAGATTTCATATGCGATGACGTCACGCCTGAAATTCGGAGAGGAGCGCTGTTTGATGTTTATAATTTTTTTAGGCGACTTAGGAGTCTCGCTGACTTCTAATTTTTTGCACAGAGCCTCAAAATGATATGCTACTCCTAATGGTAAAATAAAAAAAAATATGTAAATGAGCCCATTCTCCACTTTTAAGCACAACACTATACAGCATGTCACTCACTAAAATAGTTTTGTCTTATCTAATCTACGATACAGCAGATTGTCGCCAAGGAAAATGGAAACAACTTCAACCCTCGTAGACAGACGCTTTAACTTCTACAAATTTGTTCCATCCTTGAAAGCCCCTTTAATAAAATGAATAACGAACTTTTTTTTTCGTAATAATAACAATTATAAAATTCATAACGTGTGAGTCTTTTGTCTCAACACTTTGATAAGCGTAATTTTTTTTTATCTTGAATTCGTTACGTATCTTGATGATAATTATCGAGCAGAAATCTTGAAGCGTTCATAAAATATTCTTCGAAGGATTAAAAATAGGAGATGATCATGGCATATGTGTGGAGTATCCTCCTTTAGACATTGTAATTACTTGAGTGAATTCGTTTCTTGCGGCGTAGATTAATTAGACCGTTGGGGGTTAATTTTGTCGGTAGCAGGATAAGTATGTATTCTGCAGATTAATTGATAATACTTTATTGTTTTTTAAGCAAGCGGAACTCTTTATTATGTGATTAATTATTGATATGAAGTTGCTTATGCTTATCTATTTAAGTTAAGTCTATTGGTATGGTTAGTGCTATAAAATATAGCTCGCTCAGTAACAAATAGCGTCATTGGAAATTATTGAAAAATCACATTTTAATGGATAAGTAATTGGTTATTAACAAAAGAAAATTTTAACCAACTTTTTTGAAAAAATGGTGAAGTTGCCGGGATAAAAAAAGCTGCGCGCAGTAAATGGCTTCTTCGCCAAAATTTAAGCCGCAATTTCAGTTGGAAATTTATTTTGGTAGAATCTATATTGTCATTGACAAAATATAAATGTTATACTTTGTAAGAAAATGGTGAAGTATGTGAGCATCCCATTACAATTAAACATATTTTGATTGAGTGTCCGCTATATAGTGTCGCAAGGTTACTGCATCACCTAACGAACAATTTAAGTGCAGTGTTCAAGGAGTGAAGTGTTCAAAGTTTAATACAGTTTTTAAAGGATTCTGAGCTTCTATACGAAATATAATTATTGTATTGTTCAACTAACCTATGTACAAAATAATAATTCGCTGTTCCACCGCTAATAACCAATATGGTTGATGCGGAAATGAAAAAAAAAAATATATATTTTCAACAAAAATCCAAGTAGAAAACTGATGATGCCATCATATAAAAGATATTGCGTAGTATCATTTTGATATGTTTTGGAGTTTTGGACACGCAAATGTTGTTCAGTCGTTTGTTATAAACATTTAAAACGAAAAAAACCTAATTTTTTTGTTTTTTTTCATTTAGCGCAAATCCTACTGATGCCGTCTCAATGAAATGTATCGATAAATAGAGTACACGCATATTTCATATTTTGCTTTGATATTAATTTATAAAAGTAAGGATATCAAAAATGACTAATAATAGGAAATAAACCAGTTTCCATTGGAAATTACTCCCAAATTTTGGAATAAAATTCAAATTTCAATGCACTTTCCGACCACAACCCGAGGAAGAACGTTACCAATGATACGCGTGATGTCATATCTCTTGTGTTTACTTATGTCAATATGGCCGGTATTGCATTAGGTTATGTGTAGTTGTGTGTTTATATTGTATTTTAATCAACTATTAATTGCTTCATCGACGTAAAAATATCATTTATATGTTTGTTTGAGACCATTACGTGTTGTGTGTGCTTTTTTTATTTCTAAAAGTCAACGTAAAGTGGAAAGTGGTCATAAATATTCGATATTTCCGAGGATATTTTAAAACTTTTGGAAGAATATATTTCATTTACTAGTTCAGTGTTCAGTGACTATTCTTTCATATTTTGTGAGTGAAGATATGGCTAGCAAAGGTTTTGTGAAAGCACAAACTGATAACTTGCCCAAAGTGGACTCATTTATGCTGCTTGAATTTATGAAGTCGAACAGCTGCTTTAATGCAGAGGAAATAAGAGGAGTTAAGGCATTATCGTAAGTACGATTCAAACTATGTTTTATTTATATAATATATACCAACCATATTTCAATGTGTGGTCGTAAGAAAATGATGTTTTTGTGGTTGATTCCTAGACATATAGGTACATAACCTCAAACTATTTAAGAATAAAAATTACCAGCATAGAAGTAGGTACCTACATTGAAATGGTCTTCACAAACAAAATTAGTAGTATTTGTCGAAATATCGTATATGTTTCGACGCATAGCTTGCAACCTTAATGCCCTTCTCTTAGGTGTATTTTTGCTTGCGCCACCAGGTAAAGTAACAAATATTTTATCTGGAGTTTTAATAGACGTTGATTTACACTTAATACAATGCAATACTTGGAATACAAAAGTTTATTTTCGGCTTTATCCATTTTTAAAGCTTTCAGAAACAAATTAGGTCACAAGAGCTCAGAGCGTGATACACGAATAAGAACGTAAGCAAATGACGTCACTCCATGGGACAGCCATCTTTATGACGCAAAGCGCGTTTTGGCGGACTTTCAAATTTTATGATTTTTAATGTCGTTTTAAAAGTAAAGTTTTTATTTTTTTGAAAAAATAGGCATGCTAGGTGTTAGGAGACCTGATAAAGCGTCAATTCCCACCAATAGCAAAATTTATGCTTGTACCCTATTGTAGATAATTGAAATACGAACAAAATGAGTGGTCGAGCTAGTCAATCGGATAATTAGGAACCGAGAAAATTCAGGAAAAAACGGGAATTTTTTTGAAAATTAATATCTTCGTCATTTTTCGATTGCAAGAGCTGGAACTTGATACAAAAGAAGTTCTTCGTATGCTCTTTATATGCGCGAAAAGCAGACGACAAGTGACGCTTAGTTTTATCACAATTGCAATTTTAATTTTATCATACGATAATTTTCAAAGTGTCTGGATACGTTGTCGATTCTCCGATTTTGAATTTGAAAACGGTTAATTTGTAACAATTTCCATTTACCATAGGTGTACGGTATATTTTTTGAAAGAGGTTGATTTATTTGTGTTTTAACTTTTATCGGCAGTTTATTCACTACAAACCGGTGAACTACAAGGTACTTTTGATAGGTCATAGCAAAACACAATTATTATACTTTTTGCCTTGTATGTATGTATGTATTTTGGGGCGACATTCACTGAGACCTAAAAGATCTATTGTGCCCCCTCACTTCTACACAGTTTCTGAGGAGAGTCTCAGCAGCTACTGGCTCCTTTAGTCCTATTTCCCGGAGGAATTTTAAGATGTCTGCAGGCTTCAACTTAGGTAACTGTTCCTCTTCTATCCAATAATCTCCCAGGTGTTGTGCTCTAGGATTCTGAAGTGCTGTGCAGTTGGAAAGTCTGTGAATGGAGATTTCTTCTTCCATGCCAAAAAATCTGTATTCTTCTTCCTCCACTATTTTGAGCTTTTTCAGGTGCCCATTCAGGCGACAATGTCCCGTTAGGATCCCTGTTAAAACTCTTAGCGCAGTTTTACTTTGACTTATTCATTCATTTGATCTCAACAGGTTGTAGTAACCCAGAAAAGTATTTGATTGACTAGATCTTTCCAATGGTCTGATCTTCTCTTTTTCTCGGCTTTACCTATTTCTTCCAATATTACATTGGGGCTGATTCCGCAAAAGGGTTCCAAGACCCCAGAATGGTATTTCAGTCCCCATCTTTGCTAGTTTATCTGCTATTTCATTTCCTTCTATTCCAGTGTGTCCTGGAATCCATAGTACGGTGACTATATTGTTCTCGCCTAGTTCATTGAGTTTGTCTAGGCATTCCCACACCATTTTGGAACTGATTACACAAGAGCTCAGTGCTTTAATGGCTGCTTGACTATCCGACATTATGATAATCCTTTGTCTTCTGTATTCTTCATCAATATTGAACTAGGCGCACTTTCTTATGGTGTGGATTTCCGCTTGAAAGATACTTGGGGTTTTTCCAAGCTTTCAGTGTTTGGTTCCTGGCCCGAACACTCCTATCCCTGTTCCTTCCATTGCTTTTGAGCCGTCTGCGTACCATTGAATGGCATTCTTTCCAAGTTTGGTAATGGTATTTGGATCCCATTCTTTCTTGCTGCTTAATTTTGCCTTAATTTCCACTAATAATACAAATAAACTTTCTTCAATATCTCAAAGATATTACTAGACGATTGTATACATAACGTCTCCATCCCATCTTCCGAAAAACCAATAAAAGAGGGAGACTTTCATGTTACACTAGCTCTGTGAATTGATGAACAAATTCCTATTAAATCTGCGGCAAACTTCTTTTTATATTGAATAACTTTTAAAACGATTTAGGAGTTAAGGGGACGCCATCTGGGGCTGGATTAAGTTTACTGCCAAGGCGGTCTTCTATGATATTGTGCGGTGTGTGAGACAGTGGCGTAGAAGGGATATTTCTCCCTTATTCTTTTAGTAATACTCACTAACTTCTTAATTTCTTCTCAAAACTGATATTCAATCTATTAGTGGTTTCTTACTGTGGTTATGACAACTTTCTTGTTCATGTTTTTTTCACTATAGTTAACTATGATTTCTTCCAAATGCTGTTTATACAGACTGCGCCAATTATTTATATAAAAAATATATTTGGCAGTTTCGCACTAACAAATATTTTGAAATATTTGGAAATATAGTCAAATGCTGTCTTATCATGCGGGACATACTCACCGTTTCTGTTTTCTTTTATTGCGTTTAATCATAGCATCCAAATAAAATCCGTATAAGATGAATAAGACAGACTTATGCAATTTTGACGGGAGAAAAAAGGATATGTATTTACTTTTCAGCGATTCTTAAAAGTCTTCCACCAGCGAAGCTTCTATTTAAATGTCAGTTATGTTACTTCGACAATTCAAAGTGACATTATGAATAATAGGAAGCAATTTTCCGGTATTTTGTATCCTCAAGCAAAAAAAAATGGTACTTAATCTGATAGATCATTTCGAGAATGAATGAATAAATGAAAATTCGTCAACCAGTGTGCAGGAAACATCAACCATAATTATTTTCTCCGGGTATATTTGTAATCTCACATTTTGGTAACCTCTGTGTCTTCTGATTTGATACATATGGTTAGTGACCTCTGAACCCGCAAGATCAGAGCGCTTTTGACTATAGCATTTTTTTTGTGAATACAAAGTTAACCTCACATTTGATAAAATAAAAACGTACGTCAATGGGATTCTTCACCCTCTTCAGCCCCGAGATAGGGGGATGTTTTAAAAGTGGTGGACTTATCCCGTCAGATTTTTCTAACGATACCTAAAAGAAGCGATTAATTTGTTTGCTCGGGGTTAATTTCAGAACAATTAGTGAGTTTCACTGACAGACTATTTTGATTTTTATGTCCGGAAGGATGACAAATGACAAAGCGGGAACTGTGAGGGATTCATTCGGATCTAATCATGATTTATTCGGTAATATTTTTATGTACAACAATTTATTTTAGATTATTTGAAAGATAACGTATATATATTTTTGGTTATTAATGTTATATTTTTGTAATTGGTATTACTAGAGGTCGGAATTATACCTATATAAAAAGCACTTTTTACAAACTTTATAGTTGTGAGTGAAATTAATTTGCACTGTTTGACGTTAAAATAACAGTAAGTGGCTTGGTCACATAGTCCAGTAAATAAAGGGACAAAGCTCCTGAAAAGTCCCTGACCAGCCCCCGGAGACCTATCAACTGTATGCGGACATTTTTCGAAAAATCACGTCCAAAATCTGTCCAAAATCGTTGAGGAAGCAAAATTTGTGTAGTGGAGCCACCACTGAATTTTACTCACAACTATACTTTCATCCAAAATTTGGGACAGAAACAACAAAAAAGTTGAGAGGCGTCAAGGGACACCCGGATGGAACGAAGTTCCTTTCGATTAATTAGTGAAGGAATTGTACAAGGTTTTTTTTTTTTTTTTTTTTTTTTTTTTTTTGATTTTATATACATATAAATATATACTCTGTCTGTCTATTCTTTCATACACGTCATAAATGAGCGGGACTTTGTAAACACAACAGCGTATAGGTTAGAACACGCACGTCTTGCTAAATACATACGTTCTGAAATTGTAATATTAAAATATGATTTGTTTTTGAATTTATTAAAATTCATTCATTATTATTATTATTTTTTATTATTTATTATTTAAGAAAAAACCTGTATACACTCAACAAAAGAGAGAAAGATACATACAGAGAAACATGCGCCGCCGTACAGCTTACAATAGCTTCCTATATCAAAAAGTGTCGTGACAAAACTTTTCGTAAGAATTTTATCCGTCTAGCCTCCTTTCACAACGCGCGATAAGGAACTTCGTTCCAAAAAGACACAAGAAAGTGAATACTGTATAGTAATGATGAAATTTCTGCCACCAGCAGTGTTTAATAACACAAAATTTGAAGTAAAATCTAAAAAAATCTCTCAATATTGTAAATTGATGGATTAAAAATGGTACCGGTAAATGCATTGTTATTTGCGCATATCGAAGCGAAATTTTCACTTCCTATAACTTGAATCGTTACCATTGTATATCCAAAGAATAGGAAATACTGAAAACGAAAAGGTTGAAGACCTTTCTTTTGAAAAATCATATTTCTTTAAATAAAAAATGAACAATCTCTTTTAATAACCCGAACACGTTTCTACAAACTCCGTGTCGTTGCAATATTGTCCGTAATTATAATACCTAGCCGTGATGATGACAGAGAGACACTCGCGGGAACAGATCTACGAGAGAGAAAATGTCATTTAATCCACCCACAGGTTGAGCGAGTCTTCCAACTTAATATCAAAAAAAGTGGACGACGAAATGCCGGCATTTCTTAGGCAAATGAGCAGTTGCCGAGAAATTGAGTTCGTGTAACAAAACAATAATTGAAATCAGCTGGGTATCTAAGCGCGACGTGAAAATTGCAGCTCCCATTTCTGCATCAATTAGCCGGCCTTGTTATTAGACAGTGCCGGTGAAAACTACGTCACCACAAACATGTCCTTAAACAGTGGTGTACTATACAGGCTGTTTCACGACGAGCTCTATACAGTGATGGGCAAATGTGTGGAACCAAGTAAATATCTCTGGAATTATTAGAGATATCAAAATGAAATTTGGAAGGTGGATACTACAGTAGATTGCCTATTTGTTTTCATATTTTTTAACAATTTTGAACTTCTGGTTTTACCGGAAGTAATGTCGATTTAAAAATTTGCAATGGAACAGCCTGTATATTATTCAAGTTTCTGATGAAAAACATTTTATTACGAATACAAAAATATCGGGCTCAATATTTTTTATTTCAATACCTACCGAGATATTAACAGAAAAGTAACGAAGGAAAGGAAAAATTTGATGGTAGCTAGTAGTCCATGAAATTCATTGTAGAAGTGACAGTAGTTGTCAAAATAAGTCATTAGTGTTTGTATTTGAACGTGAAAAGATTGTATTGTTTCAATTTGATCGTAAAATGGCTGAATTAAGTGAAAGAGAAAGAATAGAAATATTAATGATGATTGGGTATGTGGAGAGGAAAAGGACGCATCGAGAAGTTTGTGACCTTTTTAACATTGTTCATCCGAATGCACAAATATCCCGTTCAGTAGTGACGGAAACTTTGAAAAGGTACGACACAAGATGTAGCTCAAAATGTTGCTATATCTTTGGAAGAAAATCCTCACTTATCCACTACCGACCTCGCCAATGTGCATGGAATTAGCCGTCGTTCAGTAGGAATTCCACCAGAAGTAATAGCTAATGTTACTAGAGAATTTACAAACCGACTTGCCTATTGTCAAGAAGTAGACGGTGCTCAGTTTGAACATCTAATACATCAATTTTAGTTTAGTTAAGTTTCAATGTTTTGAAAATCACTTAGTTTCAGCTAATAAATATGATTATTTCTTTAATGGATATTAGATTTTTCCTTTCCTTAGTTACTTTTCTGTTCTGTAATAAAATGTTTCATCAGAAACTAAAATAATATACAGGGTGTTCTATTGCAAATTTTAAAATCGACATTACTTCCGGTAAAACCGGAAATTCAAAATTGTTAAAAAATGTGGAAACAAATAGGCAATCTACTGTAGTATCCACCTTCCAAATTTCATTATGAAATCTCTAATAATTCCAGAGATTTTTACTTGGTTCCACACATTTGCCCATCACTGTATATTGAGAGAATACTATAAAAATGGGCATAAATGGAGAAGAAGTTTGGTCGAACTTTGCTTAAATATAACACCCTGTGTTTCTGTATTCTACCACAGATTATGAAGAGAACAGATACGATTCCCGGTAAAACATCAAACGATTTTCAGCTCCGTCTTCAATGACCTTGGACCTTTAACTCAATATGGCCGCGATGTTGCCAGCTTAAAAAATTTTCTGAATTTATTACCAAATTGTAGTGTTGACTCGTGGACAATAACAATTTCTAGTGCCGGATCTAGTTTTTTTGGAAGTTTCCACTAAATCCTTAAAACTGTTTCATCGTTTTTTGTACTCTATTGGTAATTTCGACTTCCTGCGTTCCATTTTCTTCTATTTCTACTCCCAAGTATTTATATCTTCTAGCTTGAAACAAGTAATTATCGAATATTTGTATCTGTATAGCTATCACACTTAAAAATTATGCTTATAAAATATTTGACGTATGATCGTAAATTGAAGTAAATATTATGCAAATTGACAACCCTGTTGAGAAATTTCGGGAAGCAGCCCGAACGGAGTCGACATACGACGATGGACATTTAAATGGGTATGTCCACCCATCTCTCTCTCTTTTTACTGTTCTCTGTCAAGCTTTCGTATCTGTTCTCTTTATAATCTGTGCCTAAACTAAACGAAAACTTTTTATAAATATAACACCCTGTGTATTATGAACCTTTTGTATTCTATAAATGTCACTGTCACAACTCGAACCAATCGATTCGGTTTACTTCCATCACAATATGACCGACCTGTCAAAATCGAATTAATCTGGTAACGTCTTGAAGTTTTGCCAACCCGTAAAATGTAAATGGCCCTGACCGTCAAGCATGAATGACATTTCCCTTTATTACATTCAACGAGGTAAAAGAGAAAGGATGGAAGGTGAGCGTGGTAGTGATTTAACCAACTTTCGACAAAAGTCGCCATAATTGAGAAGCCACATTAGTGACATTAGTCATCAATTCTTGTGTCAACATAGATAACCTTAATATACTTAACTGTGTCAATTTGAAAGGCCAGTATTAGAAAGGTTATTTATGAGTATTAGTATAAATTTAAGTTGATATTGAGTTGTACATTAGTGTAAAATTTTTGAATGTACCAAAATCTGGTATCAATTCTCTAACAACAAAAAGTATCACCTTAAAAAGATGCATAATATGAAAGTTTTTTGTTTCCCCTAATTGAATAATTTAATGTACGCCTCTGGTTTGTTTACGGAAGTCGGCCATATTGAGAAGCCACCTTGGTCGATAATTCTTTTTTCTACTAATGTGCGGAAAGTGAATCTTTTCCGCACTAAAAAGCGTGCGGAAAGAGTCACTTT
>CAJUYG010007222.1:0-11147 GCA_910591675.1 Galerucella calmariensis | reverse complement strand
CTACTTAAATGAATGATTTATTACTCCTTGTCCTTTCTATATAGACTCTACCAAACGGGCTCATTTAAAAACAATGTCAGTAACTGGGTCTATTTTTACATTAAATTCTTAATATTACTTTTCTTGCATATTGTCGGTAGAAAAATTGCCGCAGCTATGGTATTTTGCCGGAGTGAAATATTCAATTTAAATAAATCCATAAACGACATACGGCCCGTAATCTGTCGATTTCGTTACGGAATATCCCTATTATTCCCAAGCCAACATCGGTCCTATCCCTGCATGTAGTCGCCTAAAAACACCCTTGCCAGGTGATTTCCCATAAGACTACGCACATGTTTGCACATATGCCCACTACATATGCACGGCGCTTTCATTGTGTCCCTCAATAATTGTTCAAGTAATTTATTTATGATACGAATTTTCGTTAGCAGCTTGCATTTCATATCATGTTTGTATACAGTGTGTACTTTGTCACCACATTCCCTAAGTTTAAGAAACTGTGTTAAAAAAAAGATCTCAATTCTAACACAATATTTCAAACCAAATACATGAATCGTTTTACACAAATATTTTCTAGTATTTTATTACCCTAAAACCGACTTTTAGGTGCACACCGCATGTGTTCAAATCTGTAAACAAACATAATTCTCGGTTCTTAAAATTGAATTCAATTTGTGATGTACAAACAGCGAGGTTTATTGCCGACAAGTGTTTCCTCAAAAACACCGGACAACTGTTGACTAGCCCAAAATAAATTTCCACGATTTAGGACGAGTTGTACAATAAACAGTTATCTCTTAAACTTTGTTTAATGTTTATTTTCCGTTGTGCAATATCTGGTTAACGCTAACTAGAGTTTTAAAAATGACATATTTTAACCGGACAAAATTGAAGAGTTAAAACTTAATCCGGTAAATGTAACCTCACAAAATTGTTATCTTTTAACTTCCTAGGGAACCCTAATACTCCTGCACAAAATCCATACAATGGATCTCAAATCAGAACCAGAAACCCCATAGAAATATGCTTTGGCGTTTTAAAAACAAGATTCCCTGTTTTGGTAGTAAGCAGAGGATTGAACTTACCGAAAGTTGAAAAAAAAATGTTGTAACCACTGCAATTTTTTACATAACATAGCCATCAATTGTAAAAACCCTGTCAATCCTGAAGTCGAAGCTGCCATAAGCGTTTTAGAAAAATTAATATTGATGAACATAGAGGCCACAGAATTGATGACCATGGAATAACTCGACAACTTTCAATACATGATTATTTCCAACATTTCTTGTGAATAAACCATTTTTTTAATAACAAAATGCAGATTTAGTTCGTGCAGTTACAGGCCACTTAATTTGATGTAATAAATAAAACTACCCATTGATAGCACTATTTATTTATTAATATCTGGCTAACACAGGGCGATTTGTACCAACAAGGTTTAAAACATAACTAATGGTTTAAGCAAAGTGGGTGTTGTACCAGACTGGATCAATGGGTAACCAGAGTTTTGCCAACAGTCAGTCAACAGTCAGTGGATTCTGTAAATTTTTTATTTCACCAAATAGGTATAATGGAATATCCCGATGTACCTACTGAATTTTAGTGATGACGAAGATTTTAATGAACTTGTAAATTTACAAAACTTTGGTGAATTTTTGTACCATTTGTAAACGCGTTAGAACTTCTTTTTCTGGTTTCAGCCTGAAGCTTTTTACGTTTTGTATCCCTGGCCAATCTAGCAAATTTATAGGTAATATCTTTAAATGGATCAATTTTGATGTTAAATTCTAGAAAATATTTTTCCTGGACCATTTGAGCAGTCGTATTCCAAAGTGTTTTCACACTAGCTTCAGTATAATCAGTTCCATCTCTTTTTTTCATGATAAACCCATAATCTTCAAGAATTTCTGCTATAACTTGTTCAGTATCCTTTTCTAACGTGCGTCCAGAAACATTCTAAACTGTTCCCACGCAGACTTTTTTGTCTTCATTGTATTTCGCGGTATATTTTGCTTAATTGTACTCTCCATTTCATTTATTGAATTATTTCCAAATATTGTATTATTCATGTTAATAATACTTATTTAAATTTTTGAAACAGTTTTAATAATTTTTAGACAGTCAAATAAAAAAATAAACAACTTAGTTTCCTTACAAAACCACTAACAAAGATTTTATATTGAATTTTATCACAGAGTGATAGAATTTTATACACATAGATTTGATATATCAAACGTTAAAAAATTGCGACGACAAGACAAAAAATTGTCAGTTCAAAACCATCAAATTGTGTCAGTTATCAATTAACTCTAGTGAAATAGTCAGTATAATATCCAATGATTGGCTAGAATAATGTATTGCTATTGGTTGAAACCACCAATATGAAAGATTTTGACAAGTGAAAAAAATAATCAAACTGAATATACCTACGATTAAATTTTATATTCTTCAATCATAGATAACAAACAGCACACGCGTCTGAATTAATTTCAACGCGATGAATGTCAAAAATTAAACATACGCACTGACGCATCATCCATAAAGTTAATTATCTCTCGAATTCACCACTTAATGTTACTAATTTAGACACACTAGCTCTAATGACAAGCAGGCGAAGCCCTTCCGTCACTTAAGGGACCCATAAATTCGACAGTACAGATGATCTGATCATCTGTCGAAAACACCCTGTTTAACCGCGGTTAGTACATATGTCGGTATGACATGTGCATACATATACGCAATGGCTAAAGTCACATATACCCAGTTTTCACCAAGGGTGGACCCTTAGGGAAATTTTGAAAGGGGATAAACACTCAATCCATCTGCTCGCTTTTAATTTTAACGAATTTCTTTAAGGCACAACTGTTCTTTGCACCTTTTCTTCGATTATGTTAGAATAAAAAAAAATGTTGGTTGACGATACAAAACGTAGTCACTTCCGATATATATAATATGACTCTTTGTACCAGAGCATCTGGCCGTAATTTGTGTACGGTTAGTCAATATATTTAGACAAAATTATCGTAAAATAATGATACTTAAATTTACTTTTATTAAAACTAACAATAATGTTTGAAAAACAACACAAAATGATAAACAAGCATTAGGCCAGACGATAGGGGTAACAACTACAAGTAATTCATAAGTACCTTAAAGTATGTAGATTAATATAAAAAAAGTTTACCAGTTTAACGATTTCCCAAATTAAAAAAAAAATAAAAAAACTTTTTTTTTCGAAATTTTTCAATATTTCGCGCTGGGAGCAAAGTAGAAAAAAATAAAAAATACCACCGTGTAGGGGGAGTGTTTTGCAACAAAAAAGGTTTCCTGAGTTTCTTTCGTCCGAGCAATGGTTTGTCCGGAAAAATTCTGTAAATTAAGTATGTGTTCCGCATCCGCGCGACTCTATTTTCTGAAGCGCGGCGGAGTATTAGATTATAAACTATTGTACAGTTATAATGTAGATATAAATAATTGTAATACGGCGTTTTCAAGAGGAAAGTGTCGGCTTTAAGATGGCATTTTTTTGTCATAGCACATAATCATTTATAGCAAATTACTTATATATAATATAAATATTATATTCTAATCAAAAACCAAGTATCTCAATAATAAATATATTATATAATAAGGTGGCATTGAAACAAGGATGGGAGGTCTGTTCCTTCCTCCTACGGCACTTTTCATTATTTTGTAAATTTTAGGAATCTCGAATTTACAAGAAAATATATGTATTAATTACTGTAACTTTAATAAAACTGCAGTAATTTGGGGTTTGCGTATAAATGTTGGAGAAACTTCTAAGATCAAAAATATATAATTACAAAATTAATTAATTTACACACATTTTTGGATTCAATGGTTTTGGTATTATAAGCGAAAATATCAATTTTTATAGATTCGGGTAGGAATCTTCATTATTTTTTCAAAATAAAATTTGATACTCATGGAATATAAAGATTAATATTCAACGAACAAAATGTTTATAGTGAAAATGTATAAAAGATGATTAACAAATAATTTTAAGATATACTATTTTTTCATACCTTTTTCCAATAAAAATATGTAAAAATTAATTTATTACCTTTTATTTATTATTTATAACCTTAATTCTTACCAAAGATTAAAAAAAATTCTGATTGAATATTTATATTTTTTTCCGCCGTGCAGCAGAGTTGCGCGGATGCGCAACACATACTCAGTTTACCGAATTTTTTCCAAACAAACCATTGATCGAACGAAAAAAACACAAGAGACCTTTTTAATTGCAAAACAGTTCCCCTACGCGGTGGTTTTTTTTATTCTTCTCCACCTTCCTCCCAGCGTGAAATATTAAAGAATTTAAAAAAAAAGTTTTTGGTAAACTTTTTTTATATTAATCTACACACTTCAAGGTACTCATAAAAACAATCAGCCGTATTGCTAATTAATTGTACTTTTGGTCTAAAATGACCAATACCGACTGGCAAAAAATTATTATAAACAATATTAAAGTTACATTTTAAAACTGTAGATATATCTGAACTCTGCCTTTTGGCTGCCACTATGGTTATACGAATTCAGTTTACGTTTTTTTTGTATTATTATTTTTTTTTTTTTTTGGCTTTGGACAGCTTGATCCATTCAGCCACGAATTTATTGTACTGTTGCACTGTTTGTTACAATAATCAGCATAGTAGGTTAGGTATGGTACTTAGATTGTACAGGATAAGTATATTCTAAACACTGCATTGACCAGGCAAGTATTCTCCATTCAAGGCCCTAATCAACTTTAATGATGGTTACTTGGTTATGGAAACTTACAACAGGATTATACGGGGTTATTTTTCACGCTAAGGTGCCTTTCATAGCGACTTTACAACACACAAAACGGGCAACGGAAAGAAGGTAAAATATATAACATAGGGATAGACACGAGGAACAAGACTGAACAAATATACACTGACACTGACATCCGATACTAAATTCTTCTTTTTGTCATCTATTTGCCATTAATAAATGCCTCTATTAGTATTATTATTAATTACGTAGAGCTAGGGATCCTTGGAACGTTTTTTATCAAACAATTACATAATTAAATGCAACGTTGAGTAGACAAGAATGATTTGCCAAAGTGACACCATGCATGCATTTCAATACAATAAAATATTATAATCCTGTAATAATTAAGACAATCTGTATAAATATCAGGCCAGACTGCTAAAAATGATACACTTTTATTTTGCCGGCAAATTTCATTGATAATAGGGCGTCTTCTGCCAAACCCAGTTATAAAAATCATGTTTTAACCATCTGTTAAAGTTCGATGCAATAAAATATTGGACCAATGTTTCTATACAGTTTTGTTAACATGTGTAACACAGAAATTTCCGAAATGTGGATCGTAAAATCATTTTTAAATACAGGACCACACTGCACACCAAACACTCTTTCAGTAAACACATGTCACATCTGATGAGGACTTCCCAAGGAAAAGATCAACCATTTCCTTTTTGGCAAATTAACAAGAATTCTATTCTTTGGTGTTTTGGTGTATCGTTGACATGTGGCTAACATTTTCGGGCGCTTCTGCACAAATTTATTATGATTTATAATGTTATATTGCGGAAATAATGTCAATGAAATCAAAAGAAGGGATAAAATCTGCTTAGCAAGCCCGCTACACGAAAGTGACGAGATTTTTGGTTTTAAAAACTGAAATTACTTTTTTTTATTTGTGAACCATTTTACCTATTTTAAGCACGCCTCAGCGTGTTTAAATCGAACTTTAAAACACGCGCGTGTTTTAAAGTTACCGTGGCAACATCAACAACTCGAAAACGAAGTCTAAATCATGTCTAAGTGACAATTTTTCTATTATTGATCTGACAGGAGTAGTTTGTAACGTCAAAACTTTTATTCGAACGATATTTAACAATGTCAAATTTATAAATTAAAATGGAAAGTGCCGTTGGTATTGTTTGAAATATTAATATTTCGATTTTTCAAATCTTAGGAAATGGTATTTAAATTAATACTATTGACATTCACAGAACTCAATAAGGTTGAACATCCATCAAAATACAAATTAGTTTATGCTTTTCTCATTTCCATGACAACGCAAGGTATACATCATATACATCACGAATTCAACCATTTGACATTTCCATTTCTTGTTGTTGTAGTAGTTATAGACCAGTATTTATAATTTCAAAGTGCACCAATAAAAAAAATAGCGTAAAGTATTCGTGGATAACTGGTCTTTAAAACACTTGCTCTATTTCGAGCACTTCTCGTGCTCGAAAAATCGCGCGTGTTTTAAAGACCTTAATATCCACTTATACTTTAATATACTATTTTCCTACGATCACATAGGAAAGTGACATATATCGCACTGTCTAGTTCTATGGAAAGTGGCCTTTATTCATACGCGTACGGAAAAAAAACTTATCCGTACGTGTACGGATAAAAAAGCTGTCAAATGTATAGTTTTTATTAAGATTGACCACTGGCAAGCTGTCAAATATATAATTTTTAATTAGATTTACCTATGTAATATATAAATTTGAAGCGATCAATTTGAAAATTTTTGTCATTTTCTTGATTAAAAAAAATTTAGGGCGCGGTCGAGGATCGAACCCTCGTACTCTTCTTCAGAAGTCCGATGTTATACCAACTAATCCAAATCACCTGTTATAATAGTAGGAAAATGTAATCATCTTGAAAGGTATTCATGATGAGTATGTATAAAGTATGATGAACAATAATAATTTCACATTCAATTTCTATAATTATTCAACCAATTAATCATCGTAATAATTTACCTATATTATATAGTTAAATTACTTGAATTTTTGTCACTATTGATAGTTATTGTTAATTTTGAAATCAATTATGTTGACTTTGATTGTAACATTTTGTGTATTAGTATGTCAGATGTTGATTTCACATTATTTGGTAAAATTATCACGTGATCGTAGGAAAAATACTGTACATTACTCATGCGAAAGTGATTTTTGACACGTTATGCTATATACTATTTCCAAATTTTGTGTTTTATTAATTGACAAATTCCTGTCCTGTGTCCTGCTCTGTTTCTACCTTTATCCAATCCAGTCTTGCGATTGATTCCTTCTTATACTTCATTATATTCCTCATCATACCAGTCCTTGCTTGCTTTTCTTGTCATTTACTATAGAGAAAAGCGCTCTAATCGTGCGGGTTCAAAAAAGGTCACTAACCATATGTATTAAATCAGAAGACTCAGACTACCGACTACAAGAACTAGTTCAACAAAAAATTCTCTATTTTACAAAGGTTTATTGTTGTTTAATAATATGCCAATTTCTATAAAATCGTGTATCACCCTTGACACTTTCATAAGAGAAGCTTTTAATTATGTAAAAATGAATTATTTGTAATTATGTATATTACATCCAATTATTTGACATGTAATCAGTACATAGTGTATAATTATTTAATATGTCATTTTTAATTTTGTTTGTAATAGCAACTTTGCTAAATAAACTATCTATCTATCTACAGAGGTTACCAAAATTTGAGATTACAAATCAAATATACCCGGAGAAAATAATGATGGTTGATGTTTCCTGCACACTGGTTGACGAATTTCCACTTTTTCAATCATTCTCGAAATAATCTATCAGATTAAGTACCATTTTTTTTGCTTGAGAATGCAAAATACCGGAAAATCGCTTCTTATTATTCGTATTGCCGCTTTGAATTGTCAAATTCCCAAAACTGACATTTAAATAAAAGCTTCGCTGGTGAAAGACTTTTTAGAATTGTTGGAAACTAAATACATATTATTCTTTTTTCTCCCGTCAAAAATGCATAAGTCTGTCTTATTCAACTTACGGATATTATTTGGAAGTTATGATTGAACGCAATAATAGAAAACAAAAACGGTGAGTATGACGTATATCGTATGACCCGCATGATAAGACTGCATTTCACTATACCTAATATTTTCTCATTTATATCTTCTGTAAGTTCCTTGTGGCATTACTTATTGTTTTTTCTCTTATTTTTTGGAAATCAAACCACAATAACGTTTTTTATTTTTTATTTCGACGTTTCGGTAGCGTTCCAGCTACCGTTGTCAAGATTAACTAGTAATAACTAGTAATAACTAGTAATAAAATAAAATAATAAATAATAAATAATAATAAAATAAAATAAAATACGAAAAAAATATGACAACTAGACAATCAATAATATTTTGAAGTTTAATACTACAAAACTTTGTTGTCAAATTTCATTAAGGTCCATTCATAGTAGATCACATCTCTGGTAAAATGAGAAATAAAATATTTTATTTTATGACATTCTAACGATATGATAGTCTACTAGAAATGGAATCCAGTGAAGGGCACGTTCCAGGAACGGTTTTTATTGGGATAGCGCTTTTTTCCGCTTATTTTGGAAATGTTGTTGATAAAACGTGTTTGTTGTTACTTTTTTTGTATGATTATTTTTGTTTTCAAAGTATAACTCAGTTTGGTGATTTTGTGTATTGAAGTGTGTAACGATTAACAACTATTCCAATGATAAATCATAAGAAAACCTGGATGAAAACTTATGATGCTATCCTGATAACGCAGGTAATTGATTATTGGAAATTTCTCTTTCTAACATTGGTAACCAAATTTGACTACATTCGGCTAAAATACTAGCTACACATTTATCTGCATTTAGTTGTATTAAAGCACTTTCTTTGATTTTTCGTCTTTTGATTTTGGGCTCTTTCAATATTATTTTTGTCGAATCCCATTGAATTTTATGCCCCTCTTCCCAAGCAAGTTTGGAAATACCTGACTTAAAGAACTGCCTATCTTTGATATATTTTTTATGTTCATTTATTCGGACTTTCAATGTTTCACCTAAATAGAATTTGTCGCATTCACAAGATATCTGATATATGCAATTTTTTAAAGATTGATCATTTATAGTCTCCACATATTCATTAGTTCAGTTGTTATGTGTAAAATAATAAATAACCTCGTATTATAATAAATACAATCAATTTTCTCACGACAATCTCCGAATTAAAAAATGAAAATCAGCTTAACGTGAAGATCTACTCATTTCTCATAATAAACGGTATTCGAATCAAGCAGAAGGTCCATTTGCAAAAGGATCGTGGTGCCATATGGATGATATTCGGCCAGATTGGATGCAATCGGTTACCATGCGGGGCACAACTGTCTACCGATTGAGATAACACTATTTCCTACGATATATATTCATACTCCATTTGTCGCGTATGTTACCCGAATGTTACATTTTGTATTTATTCATTTAATATTATTCATTAGTTTAATGGAAAACATCGCATGCCTGGCTCATCTTTATTTGACTGGTACTTTTTGATTTCATTTGATATTAACGAAATTATAACATGCGACACATGGAATGGACATAGATAAGGGGCAAGCTATATGGTTGTTGAGCTGAAATACCAGCCATTAACAAGCTTGGAATTTATCACAACCAAAAACATATAAACATTTTTAGGTTTATTGAGAATTTAAATAGTTTTATAAAGAGGCGCAAATGTATACGAGGATGTATTGATATCTAGTTAGCCTAGCTCCATGCATAAACAAAATATTGCGTTACCATAGCAACGAACAATAACTTATTAGAAGTGTCAGTGTGAAGTTGGACGCCAAAAAAGTAAACCAGAGTTACGCAATAAATTAAAAGAAAAAAGATGTCCACCGAAATTGTGAAAATCGAAAAATTGGAGTATCGAGCCATCATCAAGTGCCTGTATTTAAAAGGGTTAAGAGGTAAGCAGATTTACGAAGATATGCTTAATACCCTTGGTGACCAATGACCTTCGTTCTCTCCAAGACCTAAGAAGTTTCGTGTCTAAAAATCTGCTGGAAAACTTCTTGCTTCAGTTTTTTTGGGATTGCCATGGAGTAATCATGATTGATTTTTTGGATAAAGGTAGAACAATAACCGAAGATTACTATTCGACATTACTGACCACTCTACGGGAAAAAATTAAAGAGAAAAGACGCGGAAAGCTATCCAAAGGTGGTTTGTTTTTGCAGGACAACGCCCCTGTACACAAATCTCATGTTGTCATGCAAAAAATTCGTGATTTAGGGTTTTAATTACTAGAACACCCCCCTTATTCACCAGATTTGGCTCCGTCCGACTATCATATCTCTTTCCTCAACTGAAAAAAAGTTTAAAATGTCGTAAATTTTTTTCCAACGAGGAGGTAATAAAAGCTGTGGAGGACTGGTTTGCAGAGCAAGAAGAAACATTGTTTTTGAAAGATCCAGAGACGTTGCAGGTTCACTGTAATAAATGTATCCAATTAAGAGGAGAATATGTAATAAAATATTTTGACATTGAAATTTTCTTTGGTTTTATAGTAGACTAAGAATTTTCCAATATACATATGTAGATAAAAAAATTAACTGGATACAGCAGAAAGGAAGAAGACAAATTTCAACCAGGCGGAAATTTTGTTTACTAGAAACTACAGCACACAATGAGTGCCTCATCAAACCCCGGAATGATGTTTCTATGAGGTTTTAGTAGGAAATACAAGTCACAGCTTGTTTAATGAATGGTTGTGGATTTTTTTTACTACCACCAGAGGCGGAGCATTAAAATTAATGTGCTGGGGCAGAAAATTAAAGCAACTATCTTATATTTCCCTCATAAATGAAATTGTTCCAATTAACTACAGATATTTTTTTTCAATTTACATTTTTATCAAGAAAAATTACCAAAAACATTTTTTAAACCACCTAAATTTATTATTTTTGATCGACTTTTAGAGTAATTCAAATGGTTTAATAAAATCATATTTTTCTATAAAAAGAGCTATCTAGAGACATGAAAAATTATTCTCCGTTTCCCAGTTCTGTTTCACAATATGCGTTTCCAAAAATATACCGAAAAGTTTTCCTAAAAATAGAAAGTAGCGGCCTAACAAGCAGTTTTATGTTCTCCAACTGGTCAACACCTGCTTGTAAAGCCTCACAACCCGCGGAAATCGATGGCACACAGGTGAAAATTACCAAAATGTTCGAATACCAGTATTAATTCACAGGGGCAGTCGTAAAATTTTTGTGTCAAAGGGTAAACTAAGTATATTATTATATCTAATACATTAA
>CAJUYG010007221.1:0-11147 GCA_910591675.1 Galerucella calmariensis | reverse complement strand
TCTGCAGGTTGGTGTCCTGTGTCGTCCATTAAGGCTACATGTCTATACTTTGGCAAGTTTATCTGAAACCGTGAAAGGAATGCAGTCGAAAACATCCGACATTGCCATGTTTAACTATGAAAAAGTTGAAGTACTGATTATGTAGTGATAATAATTATAAATGGGTCTTTTTATTATTAACAATATTAAAAATATGATTGAACGTTAATTTTATAATGTGCTTGTTTCCTTGGATTTATTCTATTAACATTATTTTCCAATTCATGAATATTAAAAGAGAACACTTTTCCGAATTTGTCATGGGCTTCTTAAAGCTCTGGCAACGTTGTGCGAAAACCATAATGACCACACCCTCCGATTACATAATTGGTGATTTTTATCGACCAGCTGACTTCTTATTGGCAAGCGCGTGCGTATGTTTTTCCCTCTCACTTCGTCAATTGACTGATATTGATTTATCCAGTGGCGTTTTTATTGTCAGTTACCTTTGTAATTTCAGTTTTACTTTTGTACGTTTGACAGATATACGCCATGTTTTTCCTCGCCTCTTACCGACGCCGCGTAGCTCCAGATAAACTTGCCAAACTATATATACTGAAATGAGTCAAATTGAAAAGCCACGTTGAAAAAATAGTGATTTTCAGTATTAGAAAGGTTATGTATGAGTATTAGTATAAATTTAGGTTGATATTAGAGAGTTATTGGAACTTTTATAAGGTCAAGCAGTAATAGTGCTGCCCTTATAGTGACATATACGCATGCGCATTTGATGTTTTAAATAAGGGAAACATTATTAAGGTTAGTGCTTGTCCTTATTTGTGCGCGATTACAGCAGTGCACTATCCCGACTTTATTTCATGTTTTATATTTATATGTCACAATTTGTAGGTGATCTGTGTCATCTAAGACACAACTGGACTGGACAAAACCTAACTTTTATTAATAGATTTTAATAGATTGAATGAATACAAAATAATAAATATTTTCTAATGAAGATAAAAACGTATGTACTTGAAAAAAGTAAGGTTACATTTTCAAAAACAATGTACCTACCTTAATATAATGTCATTATAGAGTTTCATGTTTCAATAACTCTAAATTTTAAGTCTGTTTTAGGGTCGAGCACTATTTATTTAAGGTCCTCACAATTACTGCAAGGCAGTAAATTCGTGTTTCCAATAACTCTCTATTGAGTTGTACAATAGAGTTATAGAATTTTTGAATGTACCAAAATCTGATATCAATTCTCTAACAACAAAAAGTACCATCTCAAAAAGATGCATAATATGAGAGTTTTTTTAATAATTAATTGAATAATGTTTGTTCCCGTAGCAAGTTCCTAACTGTTATGGACATATTGAGTCTGCGCAGTATCAAATAAGCGTGCCAGCAGAGCCTGAACTCTGATACTGCGCAGACTCAATATGTCCATAACAGTTAGGAACTTGCTACGGGAACAAACCTATTGTACGCCTCTGGTTTGTTTACTGTTGTGTACCTCTATCTTTTTTACCTCGTTAATTGGTATATTTTACCTTTGCGTTAATAAATAATCTATGGTAGGTTTTATCACATTATTTAAATCGTCTTCATTTAAATATATCCTCGCTTGCAGAAGCAGATATAAAATTCCAGCAAGTCCGTGCGCGCCTCCCAAATAATAACTATCCTGCCATTCATACATTACAGGACATTTAAATCGACCAGCTTTCGACATATTTCTACCTATTGCTAATATTGACTCTATGATCTGTAAAAAAAATAAAACACAACAAGTAGAGTAGATTTATTGCTGCACCTAGGCTATCAATTTAAACTAGTGTGTACATAAAATAAAGTATTGATAATATTTCGATTTCCGTTGGGTTTTTCAAATAATCCAGACCATCTGCACAAATCGATTAGAAGTATACAGGGTTGCTCCAAAATAAATTAGTAACATACTTTTTTTAAATAGTAGACCATGTATGTAGTTTCAGTCATAATCTATTAAATTACAAATATAACCGTCAAGACCGCATAATTCTAATCTCATTTTTTTCTAAAGTTATTGAGAATAATAATTTACGGGAACGTTTTTAATTACCATTCCAATTAACAACAACAAGTACAAATAACTAATCTTATTTAATGAGATGTTCAAATTGTTTTCCTTCTTCTCTTCTGTATACTTCTAATCGACTTATGCAGATGGTCTGGATTATTTGAAAAAACTTTTTTTGTAAACCCAACGGAAATCGAAATATTAGCAAGTTACTTTACTTTATGTACACACTGTATATTATAATAGATGTAAGTAACATCTACTATTCTAGAACGTTTTTCGGCTGGCAATAGAGTTCGAGAAGTATAAAAGATTTTATCTACGAACACATGAATAATAGTCCAGTAAATGAAGGCGAAAAATACCGTCAACATGGGCATCTGGTCCAGCAAGAATTTTTTTTTATTTGCAGGTAATAGTAGGTACATTGAACCCCCAAAATGTCAGTCGGGTGCCTGAAATTTGTGGGAGGGTCGGAAAATGGCTATAGAGATCCCGAAAATCTGTTTTCCGCCGATATCTCCCGAACTACGATCCCTAGAGAATTTTTGTTCAGACAAAAAATGAAGAGCAGTTCATTACCTACAAAAGTTGTCCCCACAATTTCTTCCGTTACATCAATATTTTTTGCAAAAATGGTGGTTGAAAAGTTCGCAGTTTTCTGAAACTTGAAAACTGACGTTTCTAGTCCTCGGGTAACCGTAGTAACGTCTTCAGTCAGAGCTTGATCACAAATAAAACACACAGGCGTACTAGAATCCTTTCTACAGGAATGAACAATATTAATTAAATCATTAGATGTCATTTCACCCACAACAATATTAATGATCTTAATTAAAAAAATGAAACCTCATCGTGTGCTCCAAAAAAAAAGAAGCTCAAGAATTTTCAATATTTCCCTGTTTTTTATCAATAAAAATTTCAAAATTTATTATTTAATAATAACAATAACATTAATAATGACTTTAATTTCACTTTTTACACTGGAATACTACTAATTTATTCTTGAAAAATCACGAAAGAGATAGTGTTTACAGGTAAAATTGTCAGTTGTTGACAAACAATGCAGCAGAAAGCATCCACGTGTACGCGCACTATAGCAGACGCCGTCGACCACACTATAGATGGGTGGCGTGGCGGCGTGCGAGAATAAAATGAGGCATCCATTACAACAAATTTAGAGACAAATTTCTTTTCAATGCATCAAATAATATACTTGATACACATATCAAAGGAAAGTTCAGAATGTAACCTTTCATCGGGTATGATGCTTGACCGGGAAGAATTTCACTGTAAAGAGAAAAAACTGCTCGAAAAAACTCAGAAGAATAGTTGTCTTCCCTCAGAAAACTGGAAATTTCTCCGATTTTCCTGAAAACCCAGGCCAAAAAAATTATACCATCGGCAAAAGGATCTGTATCTGTAGAGTAGGGAGGGTGAGTGTGTAGGCTCACAGCAAGAGGGCAAGAGGATATTCTAACTTTTCTCCCAATATCAATTATAAGCGGGTTTGACAGTTAATCATCGAGAAATTCCGGATAAACCAGAGCGCTCGGGAAAACTCCAGAAATCCACAAAAATCGCCTCTTGGAAAACACATTATTCAAAAAAATACGGGCGAATTATTGGTAGCATTGTTTCGGAATAAATAAAGTACCCCCCAAAAAGAACCATTATCCAAAAGGATTGGCTGAAATAACTCTTAATAAAAATAATATTAATAAATCCATGGAAGCATTAAAAAATCTAGTAAAGACGAATTTTGGCCTGGTTGAGCACGAATTGAGTGGATAAAAACACGCCTTAGTAGCCACAGATCCCTTCTTTCACCCGCACTTTGATTCATTAAAAAATATTGATTTTCACGCGAGTTATTAAAAAATTAGTAATTTACTTGGGGACGTCATGCCCTCAGAGCGTGCTCTCTATAAGCCGGCCTGGAGCTCAATTTTGGGTCGGCGCTCGGGCCATTTATCTCGAAAGCTAATTTTTCGAAAAAATGCTAAGGATCATTTTTGTGGATAAGGAACTGCTCTTTATTTTTCGTCTGAGCAAAAATTCTCCAGTAGTCAAATCTCGGCAGATATCGCGGGAAAACGGATTTTCTGGAATTTCAGAGCCATTTTCCCACCCTTTCATAATGGTCAGGTACCTGACATTTTGGGAATTTAATGTGCCTACCATAACCTGCAAAAAAAATTGCTGCTTCACCTTCACACCTTCGTTTACTGGACTATAACTATTACCGCCAACGCCAACCGTTAGTAAAGCCGTCAATTATCAGATTGATTTCCGGAAGTAAACAAACAGTTTATTTTATCGAACAATAAAGTACTTTATCTGCCGAATATGGATTACAAAAACCCAAAAATATACAGGGTAATCCATTCGAAATAACAAAATATATAAGGTCGTGCGATACGCTCTATACTTAAAACTCACTCTGTATGTACAAATGGAATATTAGTTTTAAGAGACAAAATATTTGTTCAACCTTACCTGACTAATATAGTTATCATCAAATGGAGTTGGAGAAACATATTTATTGACATAAAGTATGGCATACAAATATCCCACTCTGCCATACATATATTCGTTAGCCAAATCCGAATACAAATCTAAGACATCTTTATTGAGGGTAGTAAGTCTAAAAATGAACAAAAACAAATTGAAAACAACCAGCTGTACTTTATTTATTTCTCGCTAACAAAACAACGCATTTTTATAAATAGAAAGTTGTGTGTATATATCCGTTAAAATATATAGTTATTTTTTTAGCTCGTAAACCGTAAATAAGTTAATTAAATATTTGTTTTAAGACAATAAAAAGAATCGTATTGCTCTGTTATGTAATGTGTAATACTTAGAAGCGCTAGAATTAATACAAGGACAAAACAGACATAAATTAGAATATCAACCCCCCAATAAGGTAACACAGGGTGTACTGAAACTCTCCTAACAAACTCAAATTACAGATATATTATTTTATATTCATCAGACCTGATTTACTCTTATCCAAAAGTTGCTCCCAAGGGAGCTAGTGCTCTTTTTTTTAAACCTGCCAGCCAGATCGCCCGATATCAATTAATTTCTATTAAAAATATGAGATACCTATATCTACAGTATGCGAAAACTCTTTCGAGTCCATTCCATTTACACAAGTACAAGGAAAATATGAGAAAACTGCTTGAAAGAGAGAGAGAAGAATAATTGTGGGCGTATCTAGTTCATCCGAGATTCATCCATTCAGCTCTCGTTATTCTTCCAGCCTCGGATGAACTAGAGACGCCCACAATTATTCTTCTCTCTCTTTCAAGCAGTTTTTCTCATATTTTCCTTGTCGTACTTGTGTAAATGGAATGGACTCGAAAGAGTTTTCGCATACTGTATGTTCTTTACATGTTCATAAATAAATGTTGTCCATAACTTAGTGGTAGAGATACACGCGTCGATCAAGGTTCGATTCCCAAAATATTATTTTTTTATGCATATTCGTGGAGAAAGTATAGTTTTACTTGCGTATCCAAATTACAAAAGGGACCTCAATTATACGAATAGGCAGGTGATACCAAACATCTATTCCACCCAAACCAACCTAACAAAGTAAAGATAGCTCTAATAGTGTGCAGTGAAAAATTTTGGTGGATGTACACAAAACTAGACTAATGTTGACATAAGGTCAACCTCTCCAGAAAACAAAAAAAAGCCCTGTAGGTATATGTATTGCGAGAGCAATGAAAACATACTGATGGTCGGGAAGTTCATACCAGAAGGAAGGATATGTTGCAAAAAGAACAAGATACAGACTAGAGAGGTAATCATTAAAAAACCCTTCCTCACTTTTTAGAAGGAAATGGAAAAATATTGGAAGAAATAGGCAAAGTCGAAAAAAGAAAAGATACGACCATCATTGACAAGATCTAGTAGGGCTTAGACAATCAAAGATAGTGCTGGGTGACTAAAACCCGTTGAGATTAAATGTCATAAGTCAAAGTAAAACTAAAAAAATGTTTTAACAGGGATCCTAACCAGACATTGTCGCCTGGACGGGTACCTGAAAAAGCTCAAAATGGTAGAGGAAGAAGACTGTATATTTTGTGGCATGGACGAAGAAACCTTCATACACATACTTGCGTATTGCACAGCAATTCAGAATCCTAGGGGACAACACCTAGGAGATTGGTGGATAGAAAAGGGACATTTACCTAAGTTACAGCGTGCAGATATCTTATATTTCCTCCGGAAATTAGGACTAGATAAGCTACTAGTCTTTGATACTTTCCTCAGGAACTAAGTAGAAGTAAGTGGGTAAAATAGATGTTTTAGGTCTCATCAGTTAATGTCACCCCGATATACATACATAGTAGTTAAAAAGAACTTAAGGTGAAATACTGCGTAGACATCTGCAATAAAATTTGATTCAGATATAATAGGTGTGTTTGATTAATTTTTTTTTATGTTATTCAGATACTTTACGAGTTTATGTTAATTGATTACATAAAATGTTATTTGCCTCTGTTGAAGGTTTTTTTTTTAATAACAATATTTAATGCTATAGAAAATATTTACTTCGAAATTAACTGCTTAACTTCGTCGTCATTTCCCAATTTATGATTCAGCACTATTCCAATTGCAAGTGGTCCTGAATCACCACAGAGAAATGTGGGCCTTCTTCCTTTTAATTTGTTAAGTGATAGAAGTTTAATTGCTTCCTGAAATTTAAAAATAGACTTTTCAAAAACATTTAACGTTCGAAAGGAACTTTTAAAAATAGGCATTTATTGTAATTAAATATATACAAGAGCATCCAAAGAGTAAATAGGTACCGAAAATTTTAGAATTAATAGGGACATAAAGCAGTTCTTCAAATAGATGACTTATCGTATCGTAACGGAGATACGTTATCAATCAAAAAGAAGTATAAAGCAAATGTGTTCGTAACGTAACCATAAATGACTTTTAATTTTTAACCTAAAAAATAGTGAGTACTATTATCTAGACATCTACTAAAAAATAGTCTTTCTTAAAGTGACCTTTCGCGTTTCTTGGTCATTGAAAAACGTGAACACGAAAAATAATTAAGCAATATGTACGTTAGGTACGTTTCACGTAACGTAACGAAACCCACGTATCGCTTCTGCACATGCGCATTGAGATACGTATACGGATAAGTGGTGATTTTTAGAACTGCGTTAGGTCCCTATAATAACACTATCTATTTACAGACTGTTCCACGATGAGCATGCATTATCTATACAGTGTGTAAATGCCAAACGGAATCATTTCATTATTTCGATTACTATATCTACATATTTATAAAAAATATTTCGAAACATGTCAAATTTAAATTATAAATTGACCTTCTTCATCGTGAAAATGTGATCCCTACCTTCAACTCCCTTTGAATGAAAGATGAAACCCCCAATTTTTTACGGAGATAAAACTCGAACACAATAGGAAGTAGGTATCTAGCCTTAGTAGTTCAAGAGAAATTTCCTGATTTGTCGCTTATCAAGGAACAATTAGTAAAATAGAGAAGCAGTTACGCGAGCTTGGTCATGTGAGGCAGATAAAAAACCAGATGCCAACAAATAAAAATACCACCCAAATACATACTCTTACTATAATCGTTGCTTCAACTTTAACAAGTAAACGACAGTGATAGATGTCAAAATAATATTTGTCATATGTCATACACAACATACTTAGAACAACAAACAGAAATTATCGACAACTTCACATTTAAATTAGTGACGTGTCAGCATTATAAGTTGCATAACTTCAGTGAATTTTTGTTTCTATTTTTTTTTGTTAATCAGCATAGAAAATATAAGATAATTTTATTTTTGGATAACCCATTCGACACTTATTTGTATTACACAAAAAAATATATGGTCTAAATTTAAAGTTGAATACCTTATTAAACTCCGTTTCATTAAGGAAAAAGCCACTAGAGTCTAGAAGTTGCAGTTGTATGCGTGAAGAAGCTGCACATAACTATAGCTGAACATCAATATCGGTAGTTGCCTTAGGCAACCGAATAAAAAAAAATCAAAAAAATAAAGTGGCTTAATTCTATTTTTTGACTACCTAATCAACTTTAGGAAATTCAGTTTAGATGTAGCATTAAACAAAGCAGTCTGAAACTTTGGCGTTCAGTTAATTTTGACATTTTAAATTAGTTGACAGGCGCCAACTTTGTTGTTATATGCAACACTTATGAAACATACATGATTTCTATAGCAAATGTGGATAGTTTAAATTTTATACCAACAGAATGATGAATAATAGGTACCTTTAACGTTTTTACGTCATCAGGTTCTTTATTTAATTTAAGCATAGCAATTCCAGTGGTTCCCGTGTAAACTGAGTAATCATTATAGTCTAAGGTCTGTAGTTTTTCCATAGTTGATTGCCATCTTGAGTTGATACTTTGATTCACTTTATTTTTTGCCTACAAAAATTCATGTGTTTCAATGGCTATTAAATATATAGGTAATTACTAATTTGAAGATTATGGTTATTTATAATTTCCAGAAAAAAATCCAAAAAAAGATTTCAACCAAGTAATAACGAAAAATTTGATTATTCTCCTCACAATGTCATTGAAAGTATGTACATATTTACATGTTTATAACTTAGTCTATTTAAATAACAAATATCAGGAAAATAATAGGCTAGAGGTGGGTACAGTTTTAGTTTCATTATTTTAAATATTTTAATTTATAGATTAAAATAGATAATTCTGAAAGACTAACATGAGTATGATTTTAAATCTCAACAATAAAAATGATGATAAATTATTGGACATTTTTAACAAGGAGGAAGGGAAAATAATTTTTTCTTTCGCCCTTTCCATTCTTATAAAATATCTATTCACTAAGTTTTTTATGAATGAGAAGGGTGAATTGAATTATCATTTCCTCTTTCCCCTCCCCTTCATAGTGTATGTTTCAAATAATGCACCCTATGTTCATAACAATAATTTTTGCAAGAAGGTGGAAGGGTGAGTGAATTGATAGATCTAGATTATTCTTAAAGGCATTGGTTACTAGACAAAAATTTGTTATGTACACAGAAAAACTGATTATGATGAATACAACCAAAATTGGTAAGGAGTTTTATTGATTGAACAACAATTCATTAATTTATTTAAAAAATTAACCATTTGAGAACTAATTAATCAATACTTACATCTTGTAATCCTTCTGGAGAATAATCATTATAGGGATTACTAAAAAACTTCATTTCTACTGGTCTGTGAAGAGTAGAACTGAACTGAAATATATTTACTTCAACAGTTTCCCATAAAACCGAATAAAATATACAATGTTTATTTTATCAAAACTTTTGTTTACATGTAATTGAGGTTAATTTGACAAGGTACGTTTCCCAGTTATTGACTTATAAAAATAAATAAAATACTGACGCCAAATCGTAGACTACTCGACTACTGCGCCAAATACAGCTACACTGGTCGGTTTTCTTATGTATTATTTTTCTTTTGAAAGTATTGAAATGATATCTATGGAAATGATCACGTAAAATAAGTAGTTTTAGAACTGTAATGACGAGACCATCTTATACACGAATCAGATGCAGAAAAATGACATTGACAATTATTGACAAAATATATTGTCAGTCTGACGTTTATGTTTATAAACGTGAATTTTTTGTTTAAATAAATAATAAATTACATGAATGTTTGTAGGTAGTTAATGAATTGTATATACAATGGCAAATAAAATGGATGAACTGAAAAATAAATTACTGGGACTAATACATAAACAGGTATTGCTATTATCTATGTATTTAAAAATAGCAGCTTTTGTTTGGATAATGGTAATTTGTATTGTTTTAGCCTCCCAAAATACCATCCATGGGGTTTAATGATGCAAACTATCATTTTTCTGATATACCAACGCTTTCTATTAACAGTAAAACAGTACAAGAAGTGGATAGACCAGCTGATCAAGATATACTCGAGAGTATCGAGGCGGCCTATTTTTCTATCAATCCAGAATTTGATATTTGCAGATTTGAATTAGAAGTAATATTAGTAATATTCTAATGCTCTACTCTGAAATATATGTTCTTTTAGAAATTGCCCGAAATTCTGGATTGTGATCAAATACAGAGAGACTTTAAAAAACTGAAACAGCAACATCAAGTTGTTTCAAAAAAAGTTCTTCAGCTCATCCTAGAGCATCAAACAGGATGTAATGGGGAATTTGAAAAAATAACAGAAATTCTTGAGAAAGTCAGGGAAACATTGGAATTGTGCAGGAATAGTAGAAAGGAGCTAAAAATCGCAGCTACTCAGTTTACTGATAGCTTAGGTATTTTGGCAAATTACAGAAAACGAAAAATGGCTCAAAACTTTTTGAATAACCTTAAAATGATTAAAGACTTGGTAAGTAAAAGTTGACTTCCTTCAAGACCTCCTTATAATAGTGGCATTACCCTTCTTTTGAAACACAATTAAGTATTGGCTATAGTATAAGGTAAAAAAATTCACCATAACATATGTATTTTTGGTATGGTGGCTAAAAACTCAGCAAGCAATGGCCTTGTTAATATTAAGCAAGGTACAAAGACTTGAATGTCTTCGCATTATGGATGCTATGAGAAATACTCCTGCAGCAGCAATGGAAGTACTATTAGACCTACATCTCTTACACCATGTAATAAATGGAGAGGCAAGGCTAGGTATCAAAATAATGGAAAACACATCTACAAGCCTAAAGGCTAGATCAGGATACATGAATATTTGAGAACAGACTCTACAATATACCTTCCAGAGTCCATTTGAAAACCAGTGTAGGATGGAAAGGAATGGACTGACAAATAACTCAGTACACCTATGCAAGAAGAAGCACTTTGGAGAGGAAATAATACAACTACTGAAATTCCCACACATAGCTTCTTGAATATTATTAGTTATTAATGGAAGTAGATAACATGGGAAATGCTACAAAGATTCAGGTCAAGCAGCTGGGCTGTTGAACACAACACAAACAAATGAATGGACCCAGTACACCAATGAGTCTAAAACTGAAAATAGCACTGACAAGATTATACTGCAAACAACCAGGTCACAGAT
>CAJUYG010007219.1:0-11148 GCA_910591675.1 Galerucella calmariensis | reverse complement strand
CTCGTAGGAAAAGCCACATTCCTGGACTCTGTGCTGCTAAGTCGAGGCTTGCGCCTCGACTTAGCAATCTTCACAGTCGTCCAGGAATGTTAAGCTTTTCCTACCCGGTAAACAATGTACTATTAGTTGCAATTTTTCTTTCTATGTACTTACAATGTTCCTCATGTAGTTTTAATTCTGACTCTCAATTATATTATTTACCAACTCACTTTTCGATATTACTGTACCATTTGCATCATTTATTTCTATAAAAAGTTAACACTTGATTGAGTATCTATCAATCTTTTCTAATAAATATTTCAAATTACAATTAAATTTATAAGTAAAATTATTAATAAGATAATCTTTACAGTAAGGAACTGATACTACATGGAGATTTGTATGTTGACATAATTTTAAGTTATTTAAAGAATTTACAGATATATTTCTTACGTTTAACATAATTTGATCCTGCTAATATGATAACAGAATCATTTAAAGTAAAATCTTTGGTTAATGTTAATAAATTTTCATTAACATCAGCGTAACATGCAAATGGGTTAACAAATGTTAGTACTGAATCGTTTACCTTTCTCCTTAACATGTCTCCTACACTATAATCATACTGTTTAATCTATCTGTCTCAGAAACATTTTTCTCAGTATGTTGTCCAACTCCACTTCTTTTGTTTGTCTTGTAATTTGATGATCTCCTGTTTTGGTCTGTTACATTACATTGAACTTCCAGCCGTAGCTTCTCTATTTCCTCCAAATAATTGTTATTTTCAAGCATTACTTTATGTATTGTGTTTCTTAAAGTTTCATTCTTTCATTCTTCCAATTTTATTCACTTCCTTTTTCATTTCATTCACTTGTTTACAAAAGGTTTCATTATCACGATCAAGTATTCTGATAGTTATAACCATATCTCTATTAATAGCATCTAATTCACTAACATTTTCCTTTAATTTGATAGAAAGTTCTTCGTCCTTTTCATATTTACTTTGTAATAGATTTATTGTTTCTTTCAAGTTTCCTATTTCATTATTCAACATATTAATAACCTTTTCTTGATTTGTTAGCTTTTCCATAAATTTTTTCTCACCTTCCAGTACTTCGTATTCATATGTCTCGGTGCTTTTTTTTAATCTTTTGGTATATCTTTCTTATTCTTCTAACTTCCTTCTTAGTTGTACAATATCAGCTGCATTTTTTCTTTATCTTCCGACCTCATTTCTTCTTCATTTTTAATTTTTTGGCACCTTTCAAAACAATAAATAGTATGCTTATTTAGTCTAACCACTTCATTATTACCATCCTTTTCAAGACATTTTGGGTGGAACACACTTAAACATACTACACATATGTAATTTTTGAAATCTTTGGGCTTAAGGAGCAATTCTGTAAGCAAATGTTAAATTTTAACGCTCAGTTAAAGTAAGAAAATCTGCTAACACATTTTTGCTAGTCTTTATGCATAATAAGCTTTAAAGTATTAACGGAAAACTCTTTATTGGATATCATACATGTTGAAATTTGAATCATAATCTTGACTATGTACATATTAAAACATTTCGAATAGCGGAAACTTCGTTAAATTTAACGGCAAGCTGTTAATTTTTAACCACTTCTTAAAGAATTGACCCTTTACAGCATTTAAATGCCTGGGTCTCCATAATAGTACGCCACTGCCTATAACCATACACACTTATCAGCAAATACACTTTTTGTTACTTTTACTTTTGTATTAATTAGTATATCTGTTTGTCATCACTAAAACAATGATTTTTCACTTACTATAAATATATCACAATAACTCAGTTTAATAATTAAACAAATGAAAATAAAATTTGGGTTCGAATGGTATTAAATTTGCAACACTTAAACTTATGTGGCCCTTATTAACTCTTATTTAAGGCAGACCGATGTGAATCGTGTGTATCGAAGTTAACGCTCCTAGCCCAGCCCTATGGCGGTAGGACCAAATTTGCTGTTGAAAAAGATACATGGCGATACATTTGAAATTCTATTGTCATTTTTTGCTAATAATTTCTCTATCTTTATGAATTGTGATTCAGCGGTCAAAACTTTAGACAAGGAATATTATTTTAATTACAGGTGTATTTTTCCTAATGATGAAATAAACTGGTACCTACTTAACTTTTATTGAACGAAAGTTTTTGATTAACTTATGTAGAATAAAAAAACATTCCAATAAATACATCAATCAGTTACCGCCTTTTTGAAATGACTCGAAATTCCAATCAGTATTTCCCAATGAAAAAGAAATTTACAGTATAGATAGACGATAGGTTACTTACAGGTGTTGCCATCAATAAAAAATGTACGACACCTGCGCACAAAGCTTGTATTAATTATTAGAATAAATTGCATAGTAGTTAGAAGACAGAGAAACAAAAATCCTCCTGTAATAAATAACTCCATAACCTATTATTATTTCAAATAGTACATTGTAATTAATATTTCGAAAATTATGATCTTGATAAAATTCTTTAATTCATAGCCCACTTAGTCGTGATTTTGATCAGTGGCTCGGTAGAAATAGAAGGTATTTTTTTAAATGAGAATACAATAAATGTATACGATTAGTTAAATGTTTTCATTTAGATTAGATTTGATTTGATTTGTTGAAGACTCCTTAAATCACCACGCATTAAAATCATCAAAAATAGTGGCAGAAGTTTGTCTTAAACAGTGACTTGTGTATATTTTTGGATGTGGTGACTTTAAACATTCGACTATATGTTCAGCAACACCGCCTATTTTGTTTAATCCTATACCACTCGCTTACTATATTTTGATGGGTAGTAAAGGAAAAATAGATTTTTTGCAGATCGCTAATTTGCTGTTAAACCTTTTTAATATATTGTTTGCAGATTTTATAGATTTTTCCGGAAATTACGAAAGATCTACTTTGGTTTTCGTATTTTGTACATTACTTTTCGTGGTAGAGTTCTTATAATAAGCTGTGGAACCAGCACCTAACTCATTGGAATGCTCTGCAGGGTCCTAGACAATCCAAACTTCTATACTGAAGGGATGGATTGATTGACACGCTAGGGCAGCTATTGAACTACCAAGGAGTAGGTTGAGGAAGATAGCAGGACTCCTAACAGGGCACTGCTGTGTGAGGAAGCACCTCTACAACCTAGGAGTAGAGGAAAGTTCCCTATTTAGGGGTTGCGGCATGACTGACGAAACGCCAGTCCATGTTCTCTTAGAGTGTCCACACTGGGCTATACTACGTAGGCGAATCTTCAGAGTCCCTGTTATGGCCCTTGGAGACACAAGCAGGCATCCACTGAAAAAGGTTGTGACCTTTATTGAAGGGCTCGGCTTCATGGATATCTAGGTAGCTGGAATGGCACAATGGGCCCGCCAGTGGCATCAGTGCCGGAACATTGGCTTGAGTTTGTCTAGGTCAAGGCTCGCCTGCACATTTAGTAGTAGTAGTATGATAGTAGTAGTCATATAATAACCTTCTTGGTGTGCGTCATCGATTGTTAATGTCCTTCTAACACATTACGTTGGAAGAAATGGAACAAAAGGCGGGTCTGTGATAAATCCTAATAAACATATCACAATAATGAACCGTTTAAATGTAATGCAAACGTTAACCCTAATCTTTGACTTTGATTAGTTGATGTCAAGATTATGCAAACGCGCGACCTATCAATCGGGAGAGATTACATTATTCAAAATAGGATGCAGTCGTTCCTTTCGTAGCGGCAATAAAGCGCCAAAGCTTCTCAAATATATGTAGAGGTTCTCGATGCGCGTCACAGTTCTCAGAACGTTGGGGAGTAGTATTATATAGCATGGGCGGGTGTGCGTGTTGAGTGAAAGGTAGTACCTTCTATAAAATATTTCGGTGAATTTAGAAATGATCAGCGAGAGTGGATAAGATGGGTTTAGTTAGTAAACAGGTAGTATGTGAGTTATTTAAGTATGGGAGAAGGTTGGAAGCACTGTCCTTATATACAATAATATGGTGACCTTGGATGTAGATACTGTGTCACTTGAATGTTGAGACCATACAAGTCCTCGACAAAATCAACCAGGTGTAAGATTCTTAACTGATGGAGTAGAGCTTCCAAACAATACAAATATTTTCAACAAGCTCTACTCTCTCAGTTAAAAATCCGAAATCCGGGCACTGATAAAAAGACTCAGGAGAAAAAAGCCTTAGAAGTGTTTGTTTATTAAGTATTAGTGTAAAGCAGAGCAGATTTGTTATTGTTTATTGATAGAGTCTAAGGAACTACTAATGAGTAAGACGCTTTATTTTGAGAATCCAGCTAGGAATTTAAGTTAAATTAAAATTGCTAATTAGCATTATTGAGCAGATTATAATAACAAAAAATATACCGAAGGGAGTTTTAAAAGAAATACCACATTCATAATAAATGGTTTGTAGGTATTTATTTAAATTGATAAAATAAATAAAAAAAGAGCAAGTAAAATGTCTGACTTAAGCCAAGAGAATTTTGGGTCATTAACCGTAGCGTGCACTTTTATGCAAATGTGTATCTTCATTAGTGGTTGGTAGTCACCTTTAGCTTGTTGGGTGAGATTGTTTTAACTTTTTCAGAGTTCGTTAACGCAATCTGTAGATTCAGATTCTTACTTGCTCACTTACTTCGATAAACTTTCTGACAGATGATTTTCAATTGGATTCTTTTCATACAGCACATATAATTTTGTATTTAAACTTACTTACTTGCATTTAATCGTTTTTGTATTAATATATATCATGAACGTGGGCCACAGAAAACAGTCTTTTTCGATATTTGGCAGTATTCATTAGACTTTTGTTCCAAGAGGAATTCATTTTAATATACAGATATCTGTCATTTTTTACCTCTTCTTTTCCACTTCCCAATTCCTTAATAGGGTACAAGCATAAATTTTGCTATTGGTGGGAATTGACGCTTTATCAGGTCTCCTAACACCTTGCATGCCTATTTTTTCAATAAAATATAAACTCTACATACTTTTAAAACGACTTTAAAAATCATCAAATTTCCACCAAAACGCGCTTTACGTCAGAAAGATGGCTGCCCCATGGTGTGACGTCATTTGTTTACGTTCTTATTCGTGTATCACGCTCTGAGTTCTTGTCACCTTATTTATTTCTGAAAGCTTTAAAAATGGATAAAGCCAAAAAAAACCTTTGTATTCCAAGTATAGCATTGTTCCAGTGTGTAAATCAAAGTCTATTAAAACTCCAGACAAAATATTTGTTACTTTACCTGGTGGCGCAAGCAAAAATACACTTAAAAGTACCTACTTCTATGCTGGTAATTTTTATTCTTGAATAGTTTGAGGTTATGTACCTATATGTCTAGGAATCAACCATAAAAACATCATTTTCTTACGACCAAACATCGAAATATGGTTGGTATATATTATATAAATAAAACATAGTTTAAATCGTACTTACGATAATGCTTTAACTTCTCTTATTTCCTCTCCATTAAAGTAACTGTTTGACTTCATGAATTCAAGCAGCATAAATGAGTCTACTTTGGGCAAATTATCAGTTTGTGCTTTCACAAAACCTTCGCTAGCCATATCTTTACTCAAAAAATATGAAAGAATCGTCACTGAACACTGAACTAGTAAATAAAATATATGCTTCCAAAAGTTTTAAAATATCCTCGGAAATATCGAATATTTATGTCACCTTTCCACTTTACGTTGACTTTTAGAAATAAAAAAAGCACACACAAACACGTAATGATCTCAAACAAACATATAAATGATATTTTTACGTCGATCAAGCAATTAATAGTTGATTAAAATACAATATAAACAGACAACTACACATAACCTAATGCAATACCGGCCATATTGACATAAGTAAACACAAGACATATGACATCACACGTATCATCGGTAGCGTTCGAAAATCCTCGGGTTGTGGTCGGAAAGTGCATTGAAATTTGAATTTTATTTTAAAATTTGGGAGTAATTTCCAATGGAAACTGGTTTATTTTCTATTATTAGTAATTTTTATATCATATTTACTATTATAAATTAATATCCAAGCAAAATATGAAATATGCGTGTACTCAATTTACACTAGAGGCAGTCTGGGCTAGTGCCCAGGGCGGCAAATTTTTTAGGGGGGCAAAATTTGGAAAGTGGAAAATAAAAATTTTACAGTATTATCAAATTTGCCCGATATTATTAATTAATGCTATATAATTCAAGAAATTCACATCACGCATTATTTGTTAAATCGAAATTTGTAAATAATAATTTTGGTAAGTACTATTTTCTGCAATAAATTAGTTATTTCAATTTTTTAAAATTGAGATATCAAAATTATGAATTTGAGTAAAATTTCAGTGATTAGATGGGGCGGCATTTTCTTCAGTGCCCAGGGGCGGCAATAAATTTAAATCCGGCCCTGAACATAGTACACCTCGATACGTCTACAGGACTTAACTGAATTCGCCGCCACCTTTTAACAAAATGACGTAGCTAGGAGTTGAATTTAATACGGTGGATCCAAAAGTGAAGATAACTCTAAATTCATCTACACATTTTCGAAAAAGAATTAAATTTTCAAAGTGAAATGAATGCATTTTTTCTAATAACTATGAAAGTGACAAACACAATTGAGAAATGAAGACGTCAGATACATCAATATGTGAACAAAAGGCATCCAACCATCCGTAACAATTACTAAATATGCCTCTTGGGCTAGGCCATCCATTTTCTTTTGTATTTCGTTAAACACATTTGTGTCAAGGGTACATTATGGACAGTGCTGAGATAGACACTTAACTTTTGAAATGAATACCAAGAAATTTCTATTTGGAAGTTTATAATTGCTGAGACAAATGAAAAAGGACATTACCTTAAATTTTGTTGTGTTGGCGGACAAAAAGGTTTTCTAGTTGTAATAAATGATATTGGAACCGCAGACATTTTTTGCCATAAATAACCAATAGAAGGAACAAACCGACATCAACATATTAATTAATTCAAACTCATAAAATTTTTCTTAGAATGGTACCATATTTTAAAATCAATTAAAATAATTGTTCACAATACTTTTTGTAATTTATATAAAAATATTGTAGTAGTAGGAGTTCTCGACGAAAACACTTCGCAAATGGGCGGCTTTTGTTGGAAATTTTGAAAAATTTTTAACTGCCATCGTTTCTCCCCTTAATACTGAAAACTATTCACTGAAAATTTCCATAATTGTGTAAAATTTTTTTACCACCTTCTAACTATTGAATTTTAGAAGTTTTCAATATTCTTATTTTAAAATAAAAATGAAACCTTTTCAAGTTATAGTATTGTAAATTTTGTCCCGAATTAATAATTGGTCTTTTGAGTGCTCTTCTAAAATTTCACAGATTTGTGGTATTTACAGGTGCGGATAGAAAGCACGCATATAGATAATGTCACTCACCCTCTTCAGTTACGCCTGTAGAATATTATTAGACATTTTAAATTTCGCGCGCATGGTATAGTGTAGATGAAACAATGCTGCGTTTCACACCAAGAAATAAAAAGAGTGAAAGGAGACGTCTATTGGAAATCAACCTAACTCAACTCATCCTTTATCTATGCAGAAGACTTCATCCTTTTGGTGGCGGGAAGAGGAGAGGTTAGCTGTTAGAATTTTATGATTATGTGTCTCTGGTTATGCTCACTAATGTTGTACCCGTGTGCAAGAAAATTAACTGTTAAATACTGTGTTTGCTTTCTTTATGTTGGAACCTGTGGCATAGTTACAAGTTAAATTGACTATGACCTTGAAAACGATAGACCGGTTGTTTAGTGGAATTTTGCAAAGCTGCTTCCTTTTTTTTTGACAGCTAACCTTGCAATCAATTTTGACAATTGAAATTCTCTTTGGTGCAATTTGGAATATTATCTGTTTTTGTTTTGCTTTGTGTCAGTCTGCATAAATAACACCATTAATTGTCCAAGCAAATACTCGACTACGTTCATAAGATGGAAACAGCCGAAAATGGTGGTTGTGTGTATGTTGGGAGAAATGAGGAAAAGAAGAAAAGTGTAAAAACCTGGAGAAAAGTATATTGAAATTTATATACGGAACAAAGCAGACATTAAATCACTGAATTTTTATGTAATCAACTCTAAAATGGTATGAGAATGCCTGGAAAAACTCAATGAACTAGGCGAGAACAACTTCGTCTGAACAGAAAAAGAAGGAAAGAAGTTAGCAGATAAACCAGCAAAGGGAGAAGATACCTTTTTGACGAGCCGGAACCCTTTTGCGATATCAGCTCCAACGTAATAATGAAAGAAATAAGGCACACTGAAAATATGTATTGAAAAGAAAGCAAAGATAGTCCGGGAAAACTACTGAAAAGGCATATTCTACTTTCGTACGAAAGTAATAAGAAACGCTTAAAAAAAGGATGACAAGCTAGTCCTACAGTCTTGAATCACACAAATCTTGAACACTGGTCAATGAAGGACATAACGATAAATGATCCCAATCGTCCAACGAGTCAAAATATTCAGCACAAGATCCAATCTCCTTGCTGTATACAATTTTCATAAAATCTATAAATTGTCACAAATGTTCATCAGACTTACTGCCGATTTTCAAAAGAATTTTGATCACCTGTATCATTGTTCTTCAGTTCTAGATTCAAACTTATTTTATTTTACACAGTCATAGATGCAATAGGCACACTTACTATACAATTCACAAAGGAACAAAAATATCTTGTACAGAGAGATGGATGTGGATCTTCATCTCAATTGGAGCAATACAGAGATACCACAGTTGTCTCTGTCGCGGAGTGGAGTCACGATTATAGTGGGGTGGCAATAGAAATGAATAAAACAATTTTTTACTTAAATTTAACTATATTCTTTTATCATTAATCAAATTAAAAATTCTTCTAACGGAGAAAATAATTAACCACAAAATGCATAATCCATACTTTCCACAAAATACTGGGGTCTAGACAATTTTTATATTACGGAGACTATAATTAAGTAATTATATTTAAAACTCAGCCGTTAGTTCCGCTTTTTCAAAATTAAGCAATGTATTAATTGCATATTGTATAATACTTACTTGAGCTAATGGATGCAAATTTACATAACATTATTTTGATACATTTATCATACTTTAACTTTAAAATTAAACTTGGAAACACCAGTAGTCTAATTATCAGCGGCGTATCCGGTTCTAGGGGAGGCAAGGCAAGAAGTGTAAGGGTGGGAAACATGTTTACACATAAAAATGAACGTAACCATTGCTAATCTTCATAAGTATGAAGTAAGTCTACAACCGACTCAAAGCACAATATTGATTTACTTTGCTTTTCCCAGAAAGTTCTTCGGTTGTTATCAACATGGACATTATTTACGAAATAGTTAACCCAGTTAACGAGTTGAAAAGCTTAAAGGCCTGTACTTAAAAAGTATAGGCCTTTTTCACCTTAGCTTTATGCTTTTTTTTATTCTTTCGTCGATGACTAAAACGCAATGACGTCATAAAGCTTGTTATAGTCTGACAACACTCTGACATACATTGTGTTGAACCCCCTTAAGAAGAGATTCATGCCGATATCTTTTGAGTGGCCACTATCTATCGCCCATGCGAACAGTAAGTTTAAAATTGGCGCCCAACGTGGGGCCGAACCACCCATGCCTGCAACTTTCTTGATTGGCCACTAAATAGCGCCGAGGCGAACAGTACGTTAAAATGTGTATTTGGATATATGATTTCGTCACACCTTTCTAGGGCGCTTAGTTCTATTTTAAGAAAACCTTCGTTGCATACTACCATACATAAAATCATCTCCCATAGCAATTCATTTCTATTATTTTTTGCTCGCTATCCACACTGATCCACACTTTAGTCAATTGATGTATTGTCAAAAAATCAGCAAAACTACAGAGCCTTGTAGGAAGTTCTGATTCTCACGAATTTTGTTAGCTCTTCATGCGCTATTTGTTTGCAGTTCCCACCTACCATTCTAACAGGTATTGGCAATTTGGTTTCCGCTAGGTAGTGGATTAGTTATCAATTTAAGATAATAATTTGTCCCAAAAAGGTCATTGGTAATTTGGTTCTCGGGCATTACTGTATTAGAGGCACGGCCTGCGTAATTCCTGTTTATTTTATTATAGTTTATTGCAAAGTAATTAGCTATGTACTCCATCTGTGATGTTTAGTTTTGTTTTGAATTGTGCTTGTTCAAATTCTTTAAAGTTGTGTTGAATTCTCCCATAAATCCTTGGGTGGACGAAAAAACCATTTAAAAAATTATTAATAGCTATAAATATTGTTTTTAAAAGGTCAGAGGTGATGGACTTGTACGAACAGAAAGTGCAAATCATGTGTTCTTACTTTGAGCGAATGTGATTATCATGATGCAGTTATGTAGGACTTGAATCGTTGTCTTTCCTGTAAACGAAATGCTGTAGAAGACCTGGGGGTCAAATTTTGACCACTCGCTATGTAGCGAAGCGCATGATATCGTTCGAAAACATGAAAATTATGATTTTTGGTCACACGTGAGTTTGTGAATGTACGCTATCAACCTTCGCGAGTGCTTGGCCATGGCTTGGCCGTCACCCTGCTGTCATTGTAATAATACCTACATATTATTCTCTGGTACGTTAACAGTAAAAATATAGAATAATCGGCGAATATATAAATTATTAGAAGAACAATTAGCTTCTCAGGCAAAGCGATGGAAGAATTAATGCAGTTATTTGCTATTGAGAATTTAGAACAAGCTGAATGGGCGACGACCCAGCACTATAGTGGAACGTGTTTGATGCGATAGTTACAGTCAAGCAAGGTTGGACATGGTTAGTATTTGGATAGGTGACAATGCCAGGGAAAAGCATCGTATAGGGCCCGTACAGCCTGCAGCGGACTAGCATATCACAGCTCGCTGACATTATACCAATGAGCACGAGGTATATTGTAGATATGCCGTCTAAGTATAAAATTTCTTTATTTAGCCTGTAATAGGCAATGAAAAGGTCTTACGGTATATCAAACGGATTTTTCTTTCTATACGCATATGTAATTCCTAAAACATTTTTCAATTTATACTCTAAAATTTGGCTTATTTTTCTGTTTCGATATTGGAAAATGGGATGATATTGATGTTCATTTTGACTC
>CAJUYG010007218.1:0-11151 GCA_910591675.1 Galerucella calmariensis | reverse complement strand
TATAAGCGAAAAAAACGCGCTATCCCAATAAAAACCGTTCCTGAAACATGCACTTCACTGGATTCCATTTCTAGTAGACTATCATATCGTTGGAATGTCATAAAATGAAATATTTCATTTCACATTTTGCCAGAGATATGATCTACTATGAATGGTCCTTAATAAAAATTTGATAACAAAATTTTGCAGTCTTAAACTTCGAAATATTTTTTGATTGTCTAGTTGTCAAATTTTTTCTGTTGTGTCAGTTAGGGATAAAAATTAATTTCTACTTATTTATTCTTGACAACGGTAGCTGGAACGCTACCGAAACGTTGAAATAAAGAATTTAAAAATATTGTGGTTTAATTTCCCAAGAAATTAAAAAAAGAATGAATAATATATTACAAGGAACATACAGAAGATATAATTACGGTATTGAAATTTACATTATTTAAAAAAAGGGTTAGTAGCGAATACAAAAAAAAAAATACTTAGCACAATAATACAGTTGTTTGAAGATGATGTAGCTGTCGATGTAGGTACTACGGATTTACTGCAGGAACGGTATTCAGTCCCTTTTTTAATTTTGTCTCTCTTCTCTCTTAGTCAAATTTTTCGAAATTTTGTCTTTTTTTCATCCAGATAGGTACTTTAAGGGATAACGGCAGCCTTAGAGTTTTTTATCAAACTTAAAATAATTACACGGATTACTGAACAGTTGTTGTATTGTCGACAAACGATGAGAGAAGACCTGCCGGAACCTTTCTCATCCTTATTTAAAGACCGACCAAAATTTTAAATTTCGCGGTAAAATACTTCTAGAATATTTATTTTTGGTCTACCAGTTTATTCCACCACAAATCACAAAAGTGAAATAATTTATTAATTTTTCAAAACCACTATTTTTAGGAAATATAAATGGACTATTCCACCAAAAACCAAAATTCTGAAGTGATTATAGCTCATTTTCATTATCTGAAATATTAACCAACAAAGTTAACGTTTCACGATGCCAATTTGTCACTTGGTTTGTTACTTGAGTTTCTAGAAGAAAGGAACCATTTCTATAGGGTTCAGTCATAAGGCAGGAGTCTTTAAATGTGTTTTTAATTGTGTTGTTGTTAATTGTTTTTAAACAATGTTGCCGTTGGATGAGTAGTTACAAATATTAACATTCCAAAGAAGTTAGCCCATAATGTATGATCTTGAGAACGGTTATTCTCTATATCAATAGCTTCGCTAAAATATTTTTCGCTTATTTAATTTGTTTGGGGAACAGCTGGTAAAATCTGTCGCTTCAAACTAATGCTATTAAGACGGAAAATGTAAAAGATATCCAGAGTAAAACCATCAAGTGTTTTATTTATCAGGGATTTATTTTTATTTTAGCAATAATCCCTTTGTAGGATTTCACAGTTACAAACGATGTCGGGAAAGACTTTTTACGAGTCAGATGGGAGCGAATTTTAGAGTTGGATTAGGAATTTTATACAAAGTTTCCAAAAAATGTTGTCTTCAAAAAAAGATTTTGCTCAATTTGCCTTGTATTCTTTAATGGAAAATATAAGCAGTGAAGTATTATGTGGGAGGTTGGAAGAAAACAGTTTTTTATTGAAGTAGACGGTGCTAAAGTTCGACTTGTATAAGGACAATCATACGTATGAATTTAAGAGCACCCTCTGTAGTTACCTTCACATCATTTTTTTCATACGATTGAAGAATGGTTTGTAATTTTAATGATATTTTCTATAAATCAAAACTTTGGAACAATCTATATAAAATACAGTGGTGACGGTGTCTGACGAACTCCTCGCCGCCCTCCAGCATCAAATGAAGCTGGGGCGGTTCGCTGTTTTATATAGTAAATCCAAGTATATTGGAGTGGTAGTGGTTAAAAGTAAAATGCCAGTAGTATTGAAACTAAATAGTATAAAGAATGTTTGAGAAAGTAAGGTTAGGTTATGCCAAATTCTACATCCTTCTATAGTTCGTTGAGTTGATATTTTTTGATTACCTTATATACAGGGTGTCCCACGAGGTTTTGGCCAGTATATATCTCAAGGACTATTTGAACTACAATATTGAAATTTGGCGGTTATAAACCGTACATATTTTAAGCAATCAGCTACTTTGCTACAATGTCACGTTTCGGGTCACCTGGTATAATTTTTATAAATTTCAATGAGACAACCTGTATATTGTTCCACTGCTCTAAAGGCCTCTCCTATACTAATTCGACGATACCTATTTTGTTGTGTTGGGTACTTAGAAACGACAAAATAATTTTTATAAAGTTTTTTATTTGAAAAACAAATACAGCTGAAAAACAAAAAGAATTGGAATAGAATAACAGTTGATGCTCCAATTAATGTCCACCTTCATTATTGCAGCATTCAAATCTACTGAGTAAATTTCCTGTGCATGCTGCTTCAATATTTTCTGGTGTAACAGATTGGCAAGCTGTTCTGATTCTGTTTTTAAATCATGTACATCATTAGGAGCTGCAACATAAACCAATCCTTTTAAATATCCCCAAAGAAAAAAATATAACGGGATTATATCTGGTGAACGAGCCGGCCAATGTATTGTGTCATTTTTCCCAATCTATCTGTCTCGGAAATACACATTCAGATGTGACGTTACTCGCTGAGCAAAATGAGTTGTTGTTTTTCAAATAAAAATTATTTTGTCGTTCCTAAGTACCTAAGTAAGTAGCTGATTGCTTAAAATATGTTATACTACGTACGGTTTATAACTGCCAAATTTCAATATTGTAGTTCAAATAGTTCTCGAGATATATACTGACCAAAACCTCGTGGACACTGTATATACGTCTTTTAGGAATAAAAATGTATACTGAAAAAAATCTTTGTCGAAAAAGTTGATAAGCAACTTGGATTTGAAGATATTTGCAGTGGAAATGTTTGGGACACTTAGTATATTAAATAGAACATCTTATTAACGCATGCGGTTGTCTTGTTTATAAAAAAAAGACAAAGCTTATTTGGGACATATGGTATTCAAGGCGATTCAATAATTGGAATAAACAAAATAACATACAAAACCGTTAAATTTTCCCCAAAAACATCAATTTTTTTTTTCAATTCTTTTGTTGATACCCCTATCAACGAATCGAATATGGCAAGTATCCATCTCCAATACGTGAAAAATCAAACCTTCCATATCGGAAATTAATTCGCTTGCATGCTGTACGTTTTGCCAGCATGTAAATTGAATACAGGAATCATGTATGTCTATTTTTTCTATCGATTTTGCGTATATACCATAAATTCCGGTAGCTCTACCGGAGGAAGCAGAAACCATGTTAACGTGATTTCAATAATGTTCGACCTTTTGTTTCATGCTCAATTTTCAGTTGATAACGAACAAAATAAAGAGGGGTGTTTTCAAGCTTTAACATTATGTTTGATTTTACCTTCGACGATATGGAAAATTAATAATTGGCCAAAAAGAGCGTTCAATAAAATCAAGTTAAAATTTTTTTATCAACATTAAAACCATATATGGAGCAAAGACAAAAATGATACAATTGGTATCGTAACCACAGTTCCAAATACTAATTTTATTGTAATTGAAAGACACTCTCTTCAGGTTTCCAACAACAAAACGGCTTGTCAATTTATCCAATTCAGTGCTTCAGTCCTCGTATTTTGGCAGTTTGTATCCTATTATCCTATATACTTTATATAATTTCCCATTGTACTGGTATCATTTATTGGTTAGATGAAGCTATATTTATTTTGTAGTTTGGGGTTCCTCCAATTCCCTAGTGGAGAAAACTATCACAGTTTTGCTGAGGTTAACAGACATCTGTTCCAGTTGGCACTAACTCTAAGCATTTTTCAATGTTACCCTTCTCCATTTGGTCCTTTTTATTGAGACAAGGTCGTCTGCATCACTTTTTTCGAGAGCACTGAGTCATCCATCAAAAAGTGGAGAGTGGAAGATGTGGTACTTTCTGAAAATCTTGGAATTGGTGGCCCTTTTTTGCCAGATGAATTTTATATTTTTACTCTATCTCTAGTTACAGAAGTTGGTTCGGAACGAGTAACCACAACAGATGTTTCGCCAGACTCACTCCAATGAATAATATTCGTTCTGCCTCACGATGTACCGTGTGAATTGCCTTCACATCCCAACCCCGCGATTGTGTCTTAATTGATTCCAGCAACCTAGCACTCCTTCGCTTTTCCTTCAATTCTACTCTTCAATAAATGCTTTGTTTATTTATTTATTTATTTAGCGGTCATACCATTTTAATACAAAAATAGATTAAAAAATTAAAAGTGGGCGAATACAAAATACGATAATAAAAATACAATACTAAAAAATGCACAAATCATTACAACATATAACAGGAAATCAATGAAATACAATATGAAATATAAAACAAACTATTGCAATTCAAGTTACCTAGGATCAAAATTTTATTAAAATCGGAAGTTAAGAATTTAATATTTTTGTCTGTCCTTTAAAAGTTCCATACTAAAATAATTAATGTCATTGGCAATTGTGAGAACTCTTGTGATGGATTCATTTTGTCCATAGTCCGTAGGACGAAATGGAATATTGAATATTTCATTATTTCTAGTTCTTCTACCATTATCATTGAAGTTGATGAGTGCTAATAATTAAGCAATTAATTGCACCATTAATAAATGCATTTAAAAAAGTTAAAGAGCTAACAGATCTACGATGTGACAGCGTGTTTAAATCTAATACTGTTAATAAAGCATTACTTTGATATGCGCCTTTACTAAACCCCATCTTGAAAGCTGCATAACGCAAAATTTTTATTTGAACATTCTCGATCAACTTAACGTCAGTCATTCGGAACGGATTCCACACAACACAATTATAAATTGATATTGATTACTTCCATGTTTTGACTCAAGAGATGAGACATTCACGAACCAATAATAAGAAAAATAAAGGGTGAACAATGGACATATTTTCAGAATGAAAACGGACAGAATTACAAGAAAGGGGATGGAAGTAAGAAGTACTGTCCATTGAAGAAGAGGTGGACCGAGAAAACAGTGGATAGACCAAATAAAGGAGATAGAAGTTGAGAAAGGGAAAACAATAGAGTTCAGACTAAGGTCAGTGTGGCCAACAAAAAGTGATTTTTTCTGACAAGAATGACAGTTAAGGTCTATCATTCAAAACATAAGATTTTTGCATGTTTTTTATCATTATGAACATCTATATTGCTTTATTAAAATAATGAATACAACCCGAAGCGTATACTCAACATATCGGTGGCCAATAATTCTAGGAACTCTTGGCATGTCACTATTTCATTTCTGTTATCTGTCACTAGTTATGTCAGATGTCAGTGGAAAAAGTAATTAGAAAAATAGAGATACAACTAACTAGAAATGCTACAAAAATATAATCGAAAATGGACATACACAATTAAACGAATATCAAGAAAGATAAATATAACTGACATTTGACATAAGTGGTGACAAAATAACAGAAATGAAATGGTGACTTGCCAAGAGTTCCTAGAGTTTTTGGCCACCGATATTTTGAGTATTCAGCTAAAAAGTCATTTTAAATTTCAAGATATACGCTTCGGGGGTGTATTCATTATTTTAATGAAGCAATATAGATGTTCGAAATGATAAAAAGCATGCAAAAATCTTATGTTTTGAATGATAGACCTTAACTGTCATTCTTGTCAGAAAAAAACAATTTTTGTTGGTCACACTGACCTTACACCGAACTCCTCTATTGACACGCTGCTAAACGACAGCTGTCTAATATATCTATCAGTTATGAAAACCCAACGTCACTCTACTTAACAAAAATATTTTTTTTCCTGAACTATTTAAACGATAAAAAGCATCTTGCAAGGTTCACTGCAATTTCCTCTTCCCTCCGAACATTAATCTCTGCCCAGGCAACATAATTAAACAAATTATGATTGTAGTTTAGCGTGATACGTAATACAATAAAGCAGAAACCGAAGCTTGGTTTTACTTTCATCCACACAATAATCCCATTGTACAAATTCGGAAAGTTACAAATGATGTTAAAGCTGTGAATTTTTTATGATCGTAATTCTACGGCCGTTTGTGCTCTGTCTAAATAGCGGATTATGTATTTTTTAGTACTTCATAGCTTTACAATATATTTTTTTAAGAAATCCCAGATTTTTGTCAACGACAGAAGGAATTAAAATTTGAGCTTCAAATCTGTGAGACTAGAGTATAACTGAGCTCTTAAAATAGGTGGAGAAGAACGAAAAAACCTGTTGTTACTTATTGACAGCCATTAATTGTATGGCTTCGCACGGGAAGCTGTAGAAAATTTGGTAATCAGTTCCACTTTCACAAAAAATGGTACTGCAAGCGGCAAACGTCATGGCGAGCCTTCCCACATGCGCACAAACTCATTTTTTCAATGCTACCTTCCACTACAGCTCTTGCAAGCCATATAAATGCTCTGTACAGAGGCGTATCAGTAGTTGTCCTCCAATTCTGTTGGCGTTTGGCATTGTCTGAATAATATTTGTGACCGGCAAGAAACTCATCGTAATCCAATAGTAATTTAATTGGGAAAGTCTATACCCGCGCAATCGCTCCCCATTTGGTGCTTGCAGTAAACAGATTCCATTTTTATGAAGACGACACGCAAGACAAATCGGGAATGATTCTTTCGTGAGAAATTCTGGATCCTCTTCTTGTCTACGCCTCTGTGGTATCATGATTATTGAATAAAAAGCCATATTTTCCGGTAAAATATTGGCTATGCAATGGAAATGGACTCGAAAATAGAATCGGAGAAAAGTTTTAAAATGTTGGTTCTAAAACTTCAACGATTTACGTTTGGAAATTTTAATATTGATTGAAGATTTATTTCGAGGTCGAATTAAATTAGACGAAGACGGCGTATCCGTATAAATAAAGCTCAGTGGCAATTTTAAGTTTTCCCTCCTTATAAATTCCCTGTAGGAATGAAAGTTTTCACGAGAAAACTAGTTTTACTTGAAGTTGTAGCTGCCAACACTATAATTATTAGGAGTTATTAGAATATTTCATGAAAATAAAGCTGGATCCAAATGTTTAGTTTTATTAAGAAGGGGAAGAGAAATAATCCATAACAACCATTAGGTATTTGTTGTCTTTTTTTGTTAACGGAAGTGAGCTGAGAATATTAATTTCTATAAAAGACTATCTGGGAAGATAGTGTTCCATTTTTCCTTGGCTTCGCGATCTACTATTACAAAAATGACATTTCTTGTATACAAATCTTCCACGTCCCGTCGACAGTTGATTCAATAATATCTTCCCCCAACTCGTGCCAGTGCTCCTTTAGTACCTAATGTCCTCCTGACTGGCTACTATGAAGTTTTCCAACGATAAGGTAAAGGCAGGCATACACAAGGTTCCTGAGAGTTGACAATACCAAGTACAGAAAAGGTTTGTGCCGAGAATACCTAATTCCTCATCTACCACATCCAATTGTCAGCTAAGGAGTAATCTCAAGGTGATCCACATCGAGAGGTTAGCCCCGTGACTTCAACCAGACCACAGGGCAGTGGCGGCTCGTGAACTTTTTGAGAGAGGAGGCTGGACATGAAACGTTTTTGTAAAAATATACTTTATGCAGCCAATTAATTTAAACTCAATACTTGATATAATACGTTCCTGGGATTTTTCATGTCTGTCTAGACCACGAGATAAATTTTTTAATTCATTATAACTCAAGCGCTCCCAACATGAAGAATTATCAGTTGTAAAGTGTAAGCAATTCCAACAATATAATTTATTGTGTATCGCAGATCCTGTTAACCATGAATATTTTTTATAATTGTCAGTGTTAAATGATCGATTTTGAAACTTACCTGTTAACACTAATCCCTTCAAATCCGGTAGGGGCCGTTTATTTTTGAGAACATTTTTTTATTATAGGTATGTTAATCCACTAAATGGGTTTTCTAGAAACTCAGCAACTAAATCACTAGCACAAGAACTCATTTTAAATTTGAATAATTTTCCAAATAGACTAATTATTCTAACCTCACTTCGCGTGGCGTCACTTAATTATTCCCGCTAATCATATAAAACAAAACAAACCCGCGAACCCACGCTCGTATTCGTGGTTCGTACTTCGAATATCATCGCAATTACGAAAGGCTAGCCCACAAAGAGTGTTGCCATTTCCGCTTTTTTGACGGTATTAGGTATTGCTTGTGCAATCTCGCCTTAGAGCACTGTTGTCAAATTCTAAAATAAGTAGTGAAAACGGGGAATTGATTGTGAAATTAAAAAAATTTGGATAAACGGTAAATAAAATGAAGAATAATCAACAAAATATTTCTGGTGCTATTTGCTAGATAAATTGTTGAGGAGGACAAGCCTCCTTAGCCTCCTTCGAGGAGCCGCCACTGCCAGAGGGTCTAATGAGAAACTTACTATAAGATTGGTGTATTGCAGGGTTGCTTGAAACATGTTTCATATTTGTCGTATTTTTAAAGAGTAATAGTGAGATCTGCATTTTTGTCAGACTTGTACACAAAGGTATCCATACTTTTATTTTTTATTAGACATTTGCTGTTCCCCCAAGATCGAAGTTTCCAGTTTCGTTGACTCATCTCACTAGTATCTGCCATTACTTTTTTGTTCTACTCTTATTTGGCTCCTGCATTTTTTCAGACAGGCTAGACAATTTTCCAAAAAACAATAAACTCATTCATTTCAAGCCCTCAGATCATCTCATTTCGGATGAAGCTCGAAACTGATGCTTTTCCACTATCCTGCGGAAATTTCAGTTTTTCTCTCTCGATTTTTTGTTATTTCTACCCACAAATACGAGTATAGCTGGCAGGCAAACATTGGCTATCCTCCAGTAGTCTAGGAGTCTCTCTTATGAAATAGTGTCTGCATTAGTTTTGCGGCACAATGCGCCACATACACACAACCACTTTTACGAATATGGACGCTCGTTTGGGAAAATTTGTTTGTTTTTGGAACTTTCGGAGCCTCTAAAGCTGAAGAATAATAACAAATATTGCTTTTCGTGTATGGCACTTGAATGTAGCGCTTATTTTCTGTTATTTTATCTTAAATATACTTGCTTTGTTGATATAGTTGATATAGATATAGTTGACATAGTTTTTTATTCAGTTTATAAACAGTGCGTTGAAAGAAAATGCATACATTTATTATTAGCTGAATAAACAATATAATTAAAACCACTTTTTTCAAATTTTCGGATTGCTCTTGCTGAGCGGACTCCAAAAATGTATTACGTTGCTTCAAATTGGTACAGGGTAGGCAAACATCCAAAAGTTTCAATTAACAAAATAAAAAAATAAACGTAATAAACGCATTAAGTGAAATCACAGCTACTTTTATGAACTATTAAATACACCTTGCATTATTTTCAACATTGTATCTAACACTTGTTAAAATTCTAAGCTGTTTCCAATAGCAATTTGTCCCGAGAAACTGTCAACCTAAAAACGCTTCGGTGTCGCGTTTTTAATAGCTGACAGTTTCTCTCAACTAATTGCTAGGTGATAGTTTCTCATTAAACAAACCAAATTAACACGATTATTTTTTTCACTTGTCAAAATCTGACATTTTGGTGGTTTTAACCAATAGCAATACATTATTCTAGCCAATCATTCGGTATTATACTGATAATTATGCTTCCTCATCGATAAAACCTTGTTTACATCGAAACGTCAAAATTTTACTTTGAATTTGTCATTATTGACAACTAAAAGCGCTTTCAAAAATGAACCCAAACCGATTCAGTGCCATCTCTCAAGAAGATATTGAGCATTTGATACAGAATTCCACTCCACAGAATACAATAAGATCCAAAAAATGTATATGGAATCAGTTTGAAGCATTTTGCAGAATCAGAAACTACCAACTACAAGAAAATACGAGTATTCAAGAAATTGCAAAAATTCTAGGAGACTGGGCAGCAAATATGAAAAAATGTAACGGCGAAGATTACAAAGAATATAGTTTGAAAACCATATGGAATGTAACAGCCAAGTTAATACAGGAAAAATACTACCTAGAATTCAATATAAGCTTCAATCCGTTCCTAGATTTGGAATTTAAAAAAGCGAGAGATGTGCGAAATGCCAAGAGAAAAGAACTGCAAAGTTGTTTAGAAAAAAGAAAGCAAAGTGCAACAGCACTAGAAGAAGAAGAATATGTGAGTGTGATCAGTTCGTGTGACGAAAATACTCCCTCGGGTCTCCAAATGAAGTTCTTTCATATTATTTCCTATGAATTAGCATGGCGCGGAGGCGAAGGTGTTAATTGCCTTATCCATTATATCAGGGAGGAATTAAATAATTCAGGTGAAAAAACAGGACGATTAGAATATAATCCTATATTTAGTAAAACTTGCCAGGGTGGGAATAAAAAATGCACCGACACAAAATGGTTGACACCTAACTCAGAGAATCTTGAACGGTGTCCCATAAGATTGTATAATAAGCTTATGGATAAACGCGGTAAAAATATCACTACAGATCGATTTTTCCTTACTCCAAATCCTTATTGGAAAAATGCAAATGCTACTTGGTATAAAAATGTACCAATTGGTAAGAATGAGATGGGCAAATGGTTGAAGAAATCAGCTGAAAAATGTGGACTTGACACTAAGAGAAGAAGAATAACTAATCACTCAGGCCGATCAACTTTGGTTACTCATCTAATGAAAAAAGGTATACAGGAACAAGAAGCCATCAAAATAACAGGTCACGCCACAGCAGCTTCGTTGAAACCATATTTACATATTGATGCCGAACACCATAAAAATATCATGGATAAAGTTAGAACGAACAAATCGGTATCCATTGCCAATACATCAACAACTGCGGCAACATTAACCAATACATCCACAACTGCGTCAACATCCACCAATATTATATCCACACATGAGTTGGAAGAGACAGCTGTTCCTGCTGCCCAAACTATTTACAAAAACTGTGTTTTTAATAACTGTAATTTTTCGAATAATTAATTTTTTCTCTTGTTCAAAAAGTTGATTATATCTCCAGTTAGCTTATGTATTCTTCGGATTCAATAAGATAATAAAATGAAAAAATAAAGCAAAATCCTTTTAAATTGTTGAAAAAAATAATCTTCCCAAATACAACTCGCTCTT
>CAJUYG010007216.1:0-11152 GCA_910591675.1 Galerucella calmariensis | reverse complement strand
AACTCGTTCTGCGTCGATTGCAAATCCCTGTGAGTTCTGTGAAATTGCGTCTATGCTAGTCGAATTCAGAAGCCTTATATCACAATTGCTGTAAACAAATCCTCGTGAGTCAACCGCTGTCTGCGAAATTGATAACTATTGTATATTTAAGACTACAATTGTTTAAAGTTTCCCATCTGATATAACAGACCATCCATTGATCTCCCAAGTAACAGTATTGGTATTACTTCAAAAAGTAACGGGGCAGAAAAACGATCAATGACTCACTGATTGGTCTGAAAAATAGGTCAAACAAAGATTAACTAGTTACGGAAAACTATACCTGGGGTTGGCGTATTTTCAGACCCGTTCCGAAGTACTTAGACCAATCTCCAAACTTAAGAGACGCCTTCCAGTTTTTCTTAATATCCCGTCCCTCAATTTTAACCACAATCAAACTAACTGAGTCAGGATTTCCCGATGCTCCAGAACTAAACCTTGAACAAATGCAAACATACGTCTCATCACTCGAGCTACTTACTAGAATGAATAAAAACCAAATCTTCCGGCAAACTCCCCATCCTCACGCTCTTCTCAGGTTTCCTCTGTTCACGGAGTCTCCACTTTCAGGCACACTGACGAAGAAGCATCAGTTCGTACTTCAACTTTCTGAGCAGGAATTGAATCTTGAAAGGCACAATCCTCCACAAAAAGTCAGTTAGCATCCTCTTGCATCAACAATCTCCAGCTTCCAGGGAAAACTAGCTCGCCAAACATCATTCTACTAACTTCTTATTCCGTTATTTTTGCTCTCAAAGATACTCCAATTATAAGGAAAATGGACCCGGTGTTATTTTTATCAACATCTTCTGTAATAGACGAGCTGAACACTTGCCTTGACATTCTTTGTTCCATGTTAACCATTTAAATGCAGCAGTAACTGTTTTGGAGCGCTTTATTTAATACGACAATATTACAGAAAACTGTGATAATACTTCGTCAACTTCGTTCTTGACAAATTCTACTATAAGGTTGCCCCGTTGCCACGCTCCGCAAGCTCGACGGCAGATATTTGATATATTTCTTTCGTGAGCCATCCGGTGAGCATTCATCATAATTTTTCACATTATTGCTGATGATTTAGGCTGTCAGAGCTGCAGAACTGGATTTCCTTTTCTCTGGAAGCACTTGTAGCTCTCTCTGCTTTTGAATCTTGAAATACTTCCTCTGCAAAAGCTTCTGCGAAATATTCCTAATCGTTTTTAGAAGTCCCTCTCTACAATCAGTGCCATTAGCTCGCTTCATATTGGAAGCTTAGCCTTCAAGAATACCTGCCAAGTGTTTGTTCGAAGTATCTTCAAGAAATTCATATTTTTGGTTTTCACAGAATGCCGAAAACTGCTCTCAAATATATTTCTACATTTTTAGCATCTTCAGATGCGTTAATGATCCAATTGCTCCGCTTATTTCTAAACTTGAAGCTAACCCGTAAAGAATTATTGCGATTTTAAAACGTTCAATAAGTTTCTCGGAAACTTAAACAGGTGGTTACTATCGTGATTGAATCATGTCATCGACTATGATGTAAATTTTTCGTATGAACATTTCTACTAAAACAAGTTAGGTTCAATCGAGTTATTTTGGGCCCCAGAATATGTGGTTCAATTTATCACCCACCTTTTTGTTACATCCTGTACAATGGCATCAAATATTCATAATCTTTGCAAAGCTCAACATCACAATGAACATATTTTAAAAAGCGAGGAAACAAAAATTTTATTTTCCAGTGATGATAACTGAAAAATATGCGGACCACTCATGTGAACTGAATTCGTTTATTAAATTTTTATCGACCAACTTTCCGAGCACTTAGCAATTGTCTATGAAAGAAGTGTAATATTTATGTAATATGGCACAGTCGTTATCCAACGCCAATTTTTATTTGTAATAGGAAATACTGCAATGATTCTCCTGGTTACCGAGTTTAACTTCTATTTTTACCAAACACTGCAGAACTCTTAGTCTACAATTTCAAATCGATACTTCCATTATCGTAACTTTTAGCAATCTTGACCCGATGTGCAAAATACACAAAGAAATTATTGATTAGGTTATGTTACAGAAAATTGGTTCAGCTGCGTAGGTAACGGAGTAATATGGAATATTATCACTGATTTGATGAGAAATCGAACCACAATGTTATTTGATAATTATTATTTCAACATTTCGGTAGCGTTCCAGATGTTATTTTTTGAAGTGAATACACTTTTAAGGGCATTGAGCACTTCCTTTTTGTGACGAAAAATCGTGAAATCGCATCATCGTCACCCTATATGTATTCTGTGTGTCAATTTATAATTTAAATCTAGCATAGGTGTACGATAAAATTTTCATACGAGATCAATTTATTTGTAGAAATACCATTATCATGTACGAGCGATAACATTTTTTCGAGGGATCAATTAATTTACTACAGTAAATTCACGGCAGTACCCAATTGATTGATTGATTGTTTGATTGATTAATTCGACAACACCGGTCAGAGGCCGAGAGCCCAGGACCAGTAGCCCTTATCAGGCTTAACATCTTCTCACTAAGTCATCCTTGGAAAAATCCTCCCATGGATGCTCCAGTCCTAGGACTCTATATCTCCAATGGGATAATGCTTCACAGTCGAAGATAGTGTGAGAGACTGTTTCCTCCTCTTCCATGCAAAACCGACAAATAGGTTCCTCCCTATACATGCCGACTATATGCATGTGCTTCCTCAAGGTACAGTGACCGATGAGTAAACCCGTCATTGTCCTTATCTGGACCCTGCTGAGGTTTAGTAATCCATTAGTCAGCTTTTCCGAGGGTTTTATCGACCAGGAGCTTGCTGTGTTACTGTTTTTGCACGTGTCTCAAGTACGACTGATGTTTAGTTCGACTCCACCGAGATATACAACCACGTGCAGCAGTTTTTGAGTAGTACTCAATATTGCAGGTTATTTTTTTTTTTCAATTATACAACTAAACAATTCTTGAAAATATTTTGTAATTTAAGAGAAATTGTTGCAATTTTATTCAAGGCCAATTCACAGTAGACTATATCTTTTATAAAAGTTATTGTAAGTGAATAGGTGGGTACTACTTTTTCGTTGTCCTTCACGAAAAAATCTCCTGATGAAAAATCGATCAGTTTTGAAGGCAATATTTCTCGTCAGCAAACTCTTTTCGACAGCTGAAGTGTTAACATATCTAAATTGCAGAGACCATTGCATTGTTGAAAATGTGAGGTCAATTACAAAGAAATCTAGAGTATTCAATCGAGACGAAATAAACAGATTTGTTCGTGATGGCCCACATGAAACTTATCTTTTGTACAGTGGACAAAAATAATTTTGGAACGAAAGTGTTCACGAAAAGTACTTTTCAATCGCAAATTAATAATTTTTTCTATAGGTCTACGAAAAAACGTAATATGCACCTCGGCAAAGAACTGTCTAGTGTCTTGCAAGCTTGCTCAATTTGTAGGCCCTACAATAATAGACAGTTTTCCATCTTTGGTACCTAACTATTGTGTTATGATATTATCCAGTATAACAGTAAACTAAAAAAAGTAGTAAGGGGAGTACAAGTTTCAAAAACGGTTTTACTGGTATAGTGTTTTTTTTGTTCTCGAGAAATGCTCGTTTGTTGTTGAATTTTTGTGAGATACAATGATTAGTGCCTTAAAATCTGTCAATCCGCTTAACTAAACTGGTTTAAACATTCCAACGCATTAATGTTGCCTTAGGATGCACTATGTTCCACTAGTTCAGGATAAATCATTCTGGTACCCCTCTACCCAATAAAATTTCCTATTTGTCCAACTCAGTGTATAATTTCATAGGTTATACATTCTAGGAACATACATTATTTCACAGCAAAACATACATTGTGGTTATATGTTTTAAATGACATTTGATGAACTCCAAATTTTAGTGGTTTGAAAAGATCGATAAATGGACTATTCTTAGTTATTGGCATTTGATTAACGTCAGTAGCGTACATTTTTAGGAGGATTTTGAACGGCAGTTTCCAAAAATAAAAATTGCGATTTTTTTCATTGGACTTTTGATCACCATATTTGATATAGATACCTGAAGGAAAATATTGAATGATGTCACTTCACCGTTGCCTGAGAAGTACGTCATCAAAAATTGTTTTCTATATTTGGTATTCAGCTAAGTATACTTTGGTGGTAAGTGAAAGATATTCAGTTAAGCATTGGCGTAGGTTTGTAGGAGAATTCAAAAATCTAGGTTCTCAAAATGATTATTGCAATCTTTTTTTCTACATTATTTTTTTATATGTGCTCACTTACTGCTCCGATTGCATTTTTCAATTTGAGTACTGAGAGATTTTGACACGATCATGATGTCTATAGGTACTTGGCATACTTTTCTTAAGCTTCGATCCCTGTCTCTACAAACACGTATAATTTCAATTTTTTTTTGCACCGACAATTTCTTAATTATTTTGCCTTAGAAACATGATAACCATTCTAATAGCAAGTTCAATGAATGTGAGTCGTATTATTATGACATTTACATAAAGTACATTTGCACAAGAACTGAAATCACGAACCAAATATCCATCGACTCAACGAAACTCGACACTCAACTAAGTGTATTCCATAAAATACTAAACCTAGAATTGAAACTCCTATGTTGTCAGCAGTGACTACTGCTACTACTACGACTACGACTAAAGTTCTGCGGGAATTTTAAATATCAAATTGATGGAGAATTTTGTCTTTTTGAAAAATAACTCGACTGTTCACCTGGGGTCTATTCACTAACAGCGAGAGCTCCTGCGAGAGTACACACTTATAAAGTGCGCATGCGAGCTATATCATAATTTTCAATTTCGAGAGAGTTCGCATGCGCACTTCATAGATGTTTATTCCCGTAGGAGTTCTCACTGTTGGTGAATAGACCCCCTAAAGAACATAAAATTCAGCTGCTTATAAAAATATATAAATTATAACTGATAATATTTCGCCAAATCTTGCTTCAGAGCTGAACATAAGAGAATATTTCGCTCTTGTTGATGCAAGATTTGGTAAAATACTATAATACTATCAGTTATAATTTATATGTTATCATAAAAGCTGCATTTTGTGTTCTTTTGGTAAAAAGTCAATTTATTTTTAAAAAACTTGTGCAGCAAAGTAAGAGTTAAAGCAACATAATGCAACATTTTTGCAGAGGGTAAAGTTTGCAATATATAATTTTTGTGTCTAGGAAAAAGTATATGGTGAACGACGAATACTTTAAATAAAAATACTTTGGAGGATTAAATATTTATTCAGTGATAATAACAACACATACCTAGACATAACACACAACATACTACCTAACTAGATTATTTCCAAATATTTCGCTATTTTCATTCCTAAAATATAAATATTGTGTGATATTTTCCTAGCCATGTGGTCTGGCATCTAGTTCTAAATAATTCAACAAGAAGGATTACGTATGAAGTACCTATACTCATTTCTATGTGTCTTTTCCTTTGAAAGCGTTTTTTTTAACAAAATTTGATATGGCTACTTTCATTATTGGATCAACAAATGTTGAATCCTTGTTAGTATTCATGGATTTTGGAAATTTTATATCATCTACTCTTGAAATAGTATTAGGTAACTTCTTCACACCATAAAAGGAGAATCCTTACTATCAATTAACCTATAGACTTGCACCTAATATTAAATTTAGGTTAATACCAGGAATGAATGAAGTGAGAACAGCTTTTCTTTTCAGCCTCTTTTTCCTGGTATTATTGTTTACAATCATCACTAAAGTGTAATTTTGGTTTATTTGTTTTGGAAGACATGCAGTGTAACTTCACATTAATAATATTTCTCAGCCAGGAGTCAAATACTTCAGGTTCACGTTTTGGAAACCGATGTTAAGCACTCGTTTTGTCTCAGCAAATGGAACACAACAAAGTTTTTTACGGGGTTTGTTTATTTTTCCTTCCATTTTGACATCTTGACATCACGATTGTTGATGATCAGTGCCCTCTGCAGTTTGGCCGCAACGTAACATAAAACATTCTCTCCAATCCCAGTTACAATTCTAGGTTGAAGTATTTTATGGTGTATTCCACTGACAAACAAAATTTGTGGATAAAACGTCAATTAGCGTATATACACTGACTCCACAAATAAAAAAAACATGTTTACGACGTACATCTTGGACACCGGTTACATCACTTAAAATTTACGGTAAGGGAAACTGTTTACAGTGTAGTAACCAGAAGCTCGATAAAAATATCGCTAATAATTTTTTTTGAAATATCGACGTTCTGAAGCCTTCCACAAATCTACTATAGCTTGTGGAAGAGGACAGTTATAATAAAAAGCTCATTTTTAATAAACACCCGTTATGTTGTATCTGGGTATATTGTTTTAGTTTATTATGTGTCAGAGTAAATAAAAGTCTGTCAAGAAGCCGATCATTTTATTTTTGGTTCTTCGAGCGAGGATATGAATTAGCCATTTATAGGTAACAGTCACATAGCTATCAACATATTATATCAAAAACGTCCATCAAATGTATTTCAACTGGTTGTTGCAATCTTTAGTGATCACACCGTATAGGTATATTATGACATCTTCATAGAGTAATCACTTCGGTGCTTTTGTTGGATTTAAATCCATGATTTTCCAGTTTTTATCTATCTATCGACAATAACCAAACAATTCCAAATGAACAAACTCTATACTTATTTCGTTCAGGTCTATCTCCCAAGATTTATAGTTCAAGAACATTTTCCAACTTATATAATTATATAAATTGATTGAATTGGCTGTTTCTTACTGAGTGACCATTTGAAAAATCGGGATTCTTTTTTAACTATCACAATAGCATTCTTGTAAATGTCTCGACCTTCATAAGTGGTTCTTATTTGTACTTTGATCGTTGAAATAACTTTTTTCACGCTATCGATTTCCTCTTCGATAACTTTTCATTTGTACTACCTACAAATTAATCAAGTAGAATGAACGTGATAGGTCCTCGAAGTTGAGTAAGCAAACTTGGCGGAATTTGTTTGAGCAATCTCACAAATTTAAAACAAGTCGATAATCGTGAATAAAGAAGAAAACAGAAATAAGGATTGACTCAGTCGTTTCGCAAGAATGAAGGTTATTCCACAAGATTAATATAACTTCATTCAACTTCGCGGAAAGTCTGTCATAATAACTGAGAAAATGATTGCATTAATTTGTTGTTGTTGGTTTTAAATGAATACTATTGCTAGTTATTCGAATATATTCACAAAGTAATTGGCACATCATGAATAGGAGTGGGCAATATAATGGATTAATTGAACATTAGTCCGGTATAATGAACCGGTATAATTTTTTGAAGATATATGTAACTCATTATCCGATTACCAGACTTGTTGACTTGTTGAATCGATAAGTTTACCAATCCTATCTCTACATAATAGCCGTGCGCATCCTTCATAGTACTAAACCCGTTTAATTAAACTGGTTTAAATAGTTGAACGCCCTTAATGTTGCTTTGGTATTCACCGAATGAAGTTTAGTTAAACCTGAAAGAATTTTGACAACGTCGGAGAATTTGGGAACGTTTTTGTGTGAAAAACGTTAGTTGCTGACGTTATTTGTGTTTCAAATACAGCCAATCATAAAACTCGAGTTTATGCTGTTTTATTGGTTTCTAGCTTCTTTGACAGTGTGCGATTCACGTGTGAGGTAAGTGAGGTTAGGAAAGAGAACTGAAACATTTTTGGATAAGAAATCCTGTTTTCGTTTTTTTTTTTCAAAAATATTGATAATTGTGATCGTTTAGTGGTAAAATGATTAAGTGGATGAATGTATTATTCATGTTTGTACTACACTATTTCGAATCCTCTGTGATTCATCTAATAATGTTATCCCCCAAGTGACCAGACTGGAATTAATAGCTGAAGATTGGTAAGAAATAAGCATCACCGATTAGTTTTAATGTTTTATGGTTTCAGTAATCCATATTGATAAAGTGCTCCAATAATTGCAAACATAAATTTTTTCTATTTGTTGAATATATTTGCTTGAATTTATGTTCTCACCTGATTTATTATATTTCCAGTTCCTATTGTTATCTGAATATCAACTGGATCCATATTATTCCATGTGTATGAAGGGAGAAGCAATAGGGGAAAGGGGGGATCATTCAACCACGGGGAACATTTAACCAGTTGGTTTATTTCATAATTTATTTCAATTTGGACCTTAATCATAGCAAAATCTACAACTTCATACCGTACCTCAGCTGTGTACAAAATATCCGTTGTGTCGTGTTCGAACAAAAAAAGTTAAAAAATATTCAGTAATTTTGGTCACTTATGGTTGGCTTTTTTAATATTTGTTTCTGTATATTGCATGGGAATTAGCTGATGTTTTTTCTAATGTAATATTTTCAATTAAGGGCTTAATAGGTGTAGAAATAGTTGACAGTGAATTTCTAACCTCAAACTAGACTAGACTTTTGGCGATAAATTTTTAATTTATTTAAATACGCGTGGGGTAGATTCAACTAGGAAAAATGGGTCACATTCAACCAGTGGTTGAATCTACCCCATAACAATTTTAATTTTGAAAAAATATTTAAGATGCCCCAAAAATATATTAGGATAACATATAGAGCAAATATTGATGAAAATGATTTATGTCGTTCAACGTAATAGAAATTCAACAGAGTATGTGACCGATGCTTCTTCATCCAGCCTTGTTCTTGGAGATAAAAGTGGTGGGATGACCAGCTAACTTTTTCTAAAAGTTGAAAGTATTAAATTGTGCCGGTAGTTGGGCATTAACCTTTCAGGTATCATTCCCACCCCACACTACGCATCGTTTCCAACCGTTGATATTGGTCTGTATGGCCCATTTAAATCTGTTTTGGCCGTGGCTTATGATGATTGGCTACTTTACCATCCGGGCAAAACAATTACCATTAGAAATATTGGTGAATTGAGTGAGTTTTGAATAGGTCCAGGAGGAAAAATGCAAACTACGTAAATAGACGATTTTTTTGGACAAATTTTGCCAATTTTCCCGTGCGAGTTAGTTCTCCTTATCCAGTCTCCATAGTTAAACCGATAATATTTGACGCTTAAGTTTAAGCTTAAGTTCAAGTGCATACCAACCCAAAATAATCATAAACTAGTTTAATGCTTGAAACGACCCGTTTGCACCAGTACCCCTTAGAAAAAGTACTTAGTAGGTACTCCACTAAGCGTCTCCCAATGTTAATGGTCGCTCAAATCTATTCCCAGCTGCATAAATGTTTCACAGAATCTTGAATTTCCTCATCTATCAATATTTCAGTTTCACATTTGTGTGCAACTTCACCCTAGTTCAAAAAAACCATTCCATTTGTTGGCCGATGATTGCTTTTATTGCATTAACTGAACTCTACTGCCCTGACAGTCAGTCTTGAATAAACTCAAAATAGTTTAGTATCAATTCATAGTGATAAGGATTGTCGGATAACTTACTTTGTAAGGTAGGTAGGTACTCACGTCTTATGCGAATTCATAATTATTTACAGATGGATCCCATCAAGGAACACTCAATAGAGTGTTCAAGATTATTTTGGTTTATAAGAATATAAGTATTTGACGAATTCAATACAAAAACTCCTGTGAAATGGAAAAATAATCATTTTGTTCAAATTCGTTTGAATTACGTGGAAAACTAGTTCAAATAAAAAAAAAGTAATTTTCTGGCTCGCGAAACTCCAAACTTGACCCTTGTTATACCATCGAACATTAAAACTGCCTTAATTGACAGAAAAGCTAAAGCCAATTTATATCAAGGGCGAGAAAAATGGAGTGTCTGTCAATTACAAAAAAAAAACATTGTAGGTCTCTTTCCACTTTCGCATATTTAGAACGAAGCAAAAAAAAATGATTTTATGCAGGGCGTTCACATATATCAAGTGAAAAACGAGAACATTAAAAACTAATGACCTCGTCACTCTTTGCCCCATAAACAATGAATCGAGAAACCCCACTAGGCCAGTGGTGTGGGAAAAATAATAATACATTCAGGACTGATTACTGGAAGAGGAATGAAATTTAAATTGTTTTTCGGTACACAGGTAAAATAGCTGTTTTTTTTTGGTCAACCTCGCACTGAATTTCCGATCCAAGTCTTAGGATCATTAAAATGCTGACAGATTCTGGTAAACCCTCAGGCGCCATCTTGAAGAAAGTTTTTCAATAGATATTTGGGGAACTTTGCAATGCAGGGCAAACTCATCCAAAATATTATTGTGGACAATAAAATTACTCACCTTTTGTTCTCCGTAACCTTTTTTGTAATCTTTATAATATAAGTGAACCTGTCTTCAACAAGGAGTCGGTAGATGTTGACGATTTTAACCGTGAGGATGAAAATTTCATCGAGGCTATACAGTATTCTTCCAATTCTTCCAAAGAGGGTAATGAAAATAGAACATCAACTTTAATCGGATTTTCGCCGCCTCCAACACGATCGAAACCCGGAAAAAATTTTGAATTTCAATCTGTTTCATGTCTTGTCTGAGAATAATTTTTTAATACTTTTTCGAGAAATATTCCTCTTCCGTCAATTTACTTAGCTCCAATACCCCAATGCCAATCAAAACTTGCTTTTCATATCATCAGTGCTCTTAAATTGTAAATTGACTGTTTTTTATACAGTGATGGGCAAATGAGGAGAACCAATTAAATATCTCTGGAAATATTAGAGATATCAAAATGAAATTTGCAAGGTGGATACTACAGTAGATTGCCTATTCGTTTTTATATTTTTTAACAATTTTGAACTTCCGGTTTTACCGGAAGTAATGTCGATTTCAAAATTTGCAATCGAACACCCTGTATATTATTTTAGTTTTTGATGGAAAATTTTATTACGAATACAAAAATATCGGGTTCGATATTTTTTATTCCAATACCTACCGAGATATTAACAGAAAAGTAACTGAAGAAAGGAAAAATCTGATATCCATTAAAGAAATAATCATAACTATTAAATGAAACTAAGTGATTTTCAAAACATTGAAACTTAACTAAACTAAAATTAATGTATTAGATGTTCAAGCACCGTTTACTTCTTGACAATAGGCAAGTCGGTTTGTAAATTCTC
>CAJUYG010007215.1:0-11153 GCA_910591675.1 Galerucella calmariensis | reverse complement strand
CCATCTACCTCTTGGAGAAAAGCTGATATTAGAAACTGGTTAATCGTGAAAGATATACCATTTGAAGATGATATGTTGAAAAAGGAACTTTTAAAGGTTGCTTCAGATCACAAGCTACAATTCAAAAAGTTTTTTATTGATGAAATAGCCAAGAATCGTGGGATAACAGTGCTTCGTTTGCCGCCATACCATTGTGAATTAAATGCGATAAAGTTAATATGGGCCCAAATGAAAGGTTATGTAGCTAGACATAATAAAACATTTAAAATGAAAGATGTTCGTGAACTAATGAAGTACTCATTGACAACAATAACTGAAGAGAACTGGAGAGATGCTGTGAATCATGTAATTAAAGAGGAAGAGAAAATGTGGGTTTTAGATAACCTCATAGAACAAACTATAGAACCGATAGTGATCTCTATCGACGAGTCTTCGGATGATTCTTGTATGGCCAGCGAAGAGGATGATACTATAGATCACACCGAGATAAAGTGTTCTATCATAAAGTTGTGTTTTATCAGATGTAGGTATTTTTATCATTTTCGGTATAATTTTTTAGCACTTTTTGTTGACAATATAGACGTTATTTCACGTTATTAAAAAACAATTCCAGCTTACAAACAAACTCTAATCTAATTTGGGTATGTAAAGACCATAAACAAGAGGCCTAGATGTGATCGCATGACATATGAGGCCTAACTCAAAAGATGGCTACCACAGATTTGTTTTTCTCCAAAGTGTCGGTTCTTGTCAGTTGGTGTATTCTTTGCCAGTGCCGAAAGACTCGAATTCATGCTAAAACAAAGTAGCGTACAAAAACTAGTCAAAGTCGCTTCCATATTCATAAGATGCATTGTAATTAGTGAAGAGACATGGAATGGCACCTACCAACTGAGCCCGTCAAAGTCGATCAAATGTGAAAGTACTTGCCAGAAGGCGAGACACTGACTATCATCTAAGCTATGTAAGGCTTTGTAAGGAGTTGACTTCATCTTCTGGGTTTTGGAACCTTTTACCACGCAGTTCATTCTTAATTTTTAGAACAGTAAAAAAATCGTTAGGACTGCATAGAGGAAGGTCCAAGAATTCGGTGATTTCTTACTTTAAAAACGAAATTGTTTTTCGAACTGATGATATTGATATTTGATGACAGATGCCAACTGTAGTTATATACAATAATAAATTGAAATAATCCATGACAAACAGTTTCAAATCACGTTAATTACACAGCAAATACAAAAATGTGAACAAAATCTAAACTATTAGAACATTACCTGTATTAATAACGATTTTATTGTAGTATAATGGATGGGTCGAATATTTAAACTGGCACAAAGCTGAAAAATGAATTAGTGTTAATATTATATTTTTACATTGACATTATCTACTAAGTATAAAGATTATAAGAGATCTCGCACTCATTTTACCAGAAATGAGAAACGGCAAACGGTATTCTAATATTCAATGTGGTTACATTCGTATCGAGGTAGATGTGCCGGGAAATTTCCACGTCTAAGGGCGGGTTTATCAATGCCCGGTTAAATCTGTCAGCTACGTAGTTCTCAGCTATCTCTAGCCGCCAGTGAAAGTCTCGGTTACAATAGAAAGCGTTTATCAATACGCACCATGACAGCTAGCTAACTGGAGGCTAACTGTAATTGAGCATTTGACAACCTTGTTCGGGTTATGAACGTGAGTGTAATGTTGTCAGAGTGTGAATTTCCCATTTTAATTTGGTGTAAGGAGGATCACCCGTTACTTGAAATATACATATTATTAATTTTATTCGCATATTTTGTTATAACACACTGAATCAAGAATATAGAGATGAAAGTTATTATTTTTCTATTATACCGTAAGCTTACTCTGACAACATCGTGGAAAATTTCGCTTGTCAGTGTCAAAATTGTGGTACTGTTATTTTTATTTCGTCTATGTTGTGTTTTGTTGAGTTTTTTGCATTTGATCATGTCCACAAAACAGAAAATATTTCCCAATTTCACGGAGTCAGAGCGACAATTAGGTACTTATGAAAGTAGCCGTTCACCATAAAAATATAATAGAATGCAAAAAGACGGATGCTGTGACTTGGCGAGAAAAGCTGGAATTTGTTGGAGTATCATGAGAACACTGGGTTTAGATAGTCGAAACCGAGTAATAAACTCGACATCATCGAGCTCTTCAAAGGGATACATCCGTTCTTCAACAGTATATGGTCGTCTTTCGTACTCTACAAATTCCAATATTTCGCCAAGCTCTTCATCGAAAAGGTCGTCAAGTTCCTCAAGATGCATTGACAATAACAATGAAATAAAATACACACAGAGCCTGGATGCTACTAAACTACTATAAATTAATCAAATAAGCTTCTCGATTTCACCCTAAACGATAATAACACAATCAAATTTAAAGTTGAAATAATCTTTGTTGCCAAATTTAAGCAAACATGGAAAAATCATGACACAGTTGTCAGTTAGAATCTATGGTTAGAATAACGGAACACCACTTTCTCGTATTCAACTGTATGTTCTATGGTTAACATTAACATGATAGTGGCAGCTAGGGTAGCCAAAAGCTACAATATTTAACCGAGCATTGATAAACCCGCCCTAAAGGTTCATTTTGATAAGAAATTTACAGAATATTTCCCTCATGTATTAAAAATCCCATATGAAGCGGGATGTTTTCGGCGAAAATTTTCCGCCAGCTATCAGAAATTTCCCTGTAGGTCCGTAACTACAGTAACGACTGTTAAAATTGCGCATTTGTAATTTTGACATAATATGCCAAATTTTAAAATTTGTTGAAATATCGCGATTTGGGCAAGATTCTTCAAGTTCTATTCAAGAAAAAGTGACCGTAAGTAAACCCAAAAATAAAATACTTTTATTTCTTCTACTCGAGAAATATTTTACCGAATTAAACTCGTGCACCAAAATAAACCTGATAATTTTGATGCACTTGTATAATTCCTTCCGATAATTTCTGATTACCATAGCATCTGGTATAATGATGACTGGTGTAAAATGTTCGCCAATATTTTGGTGGTTTTCAATGAACACCGAAACCAGGGTAGGGGATCTCTGAAGGCGCGAGGGTGCTGCCACATAGGGAGTCCCGTCAGTACTAAAATTTCCAATTTAGTGAGAACTGTAACGCCGTTAGTGGTAGTTGCAGATTCTTCCACATATATCAGCGCTGACATCCTAACCAGGGTAGGGGATCTCTAAAGGCGCGAGAGTGCTGCCACATAGAGTCCCGTCAGTACTAATTTGATGAGAACCAGAATGAAAACTTTAACGCCGTTAGTGGTAGTTGCAGATTCTTCCACATATATCAGACATGTTTCATTAAATGAATGAAATATCAAAAAATAGATCATAAATGTCACTTAGCAATAAAAGTGAAATTACAGTAATTTTGAATATGCCGCCAAAAACTGTAAAATTACAGGAATCTCCTTTTTCGGCTGTTAGCGAAGTTGACAACCATCTGATTTGTGTTAGAGGTACTGACGGGACTCTCAAGGTGGAGCCACCCGTACAAATAGAGGGAGCCACGGGTCAGTTTCCCATCTATAAGTATTTTTTTATCTATGACCGAAACTACTCATTTTGACGTCTGCAGCTACAACTCTTTTTGTCAAACTTTGCTTTGTCATCCGTATCCATGGACACGTCGTTGAAAATACCGTGCTGATAGACCAATAATTAGAATTAAATTGGTCAGATTATGTGAAAATTTTACGATAAGTGAAATAATCTAAACAATAAATTCATTCATTGTTTCATGAGCAGATAGACCTCCACCAATCATTACAAGAGATGAAGCAAAAATTAAAAACTTCCATGTCCATTAAGTGAAACTAGTCATTTTTTGTGCTCTTGTTGAAGCTAGTAACCGACAAATTGCTGCGGAACTTAATGTGAGTGCTCGAACAAACCGTTAGGTTGAGGTGGAAATACAGTTTAGCTGTGCGTCAGTAAAAAAATGACCAAAACTCTATATTAAATGGGTGTTACTGAAGGGGTTTCCATCGAGGACAGGTTGCTGGGTTTCCATCGAGTTTCCATCCAACAGGTGGCTGTTTTTAATGGATAAAAGAATATCTGTGAGAGTACCCATGTAACTGTTATGTATGGAATGTAACATCGTTGAAATGTTAGCGCGGCTTTTCGCGGTGGTACTGATAAGAGTGGTATAATTTTCAATGACTATATGCGACTCAATTTGTGTTATGACCTGGGCTATGTTGATTTCAAGTACAGTTTATTAGCTGGTAGCCATACAAAAAAATCTAGTAAAGTCAAACCGCAGACCTTGGTGGTCACCCTAACGATAGATAACAATAAACTCCAATCATTAAGTTTGAGTCGAAAGAAATTAGTTATTATTATTAGGTAGCGTTGGTGACAATCTCACCAATGTCAAACTTTTTGTGCATGCATTGCCATCTGGTGAATCTTGTGCGAGTTGGATTTGTTCATACACAAATTTTTAGATTTTTCGATAACAATTTGGGGCCTTCTTTCAAATCACCCGAAACCCAATCATTGAACGGATGGAATGGAATATTTTTCTGTTCTTGGCTCTCAAATCTTGCGGGTGTAGGTGCAAGGCCCCACGCAAAATTCACCAAGATGAAATCTGCTCAAAGCCGAGTTAATGCCTACCACAGCATCACCTGCAGACTTCGGAGACCGAGATGACAAACCAATCTGGAGGTTATTCGAAGTACGGTCAGCATCGTTGGAGACACAACTTAGAAGAGCCCCTTGCCAAAGTGATATGGTATGAGTGATGAAATAATCGACACCATCATGACATCTATAGTCTGGCAATATTGACAAGCTTCTATTAAAAAACCCTTTTTTTTATATTACTAGATATTTTAGGCAGAATTAACCGCCTTTATGACACTTGAAAGAAAATAATTCGTCAAATAAAAGGTACTTACATGTATTTCACTCTCCGATAAGAGACTGCCCATTGGACAATGTCGTAGCGTCGATGGATCCGAAGAAGAGCTAACCGAGTTCGAGTTGTTGTTGAAGGAGTAATTGCTGGTGTCGCATACGTCGTTTTGTGCCCACGTGGATCTTTTTTCGATGGAACCGATGTCTAGATCTCCGCTTTTTCTATATTAAAACACAGTTTTTTATAATTAAATTCGAAAAAAAAAACAGGTATTTAATTATTTTCATGAGTTACAATTTGTTACACTATACCAGGCGTGTGAAAAGCTTCGGACATTGTAGCTACAATTATGTACCGGGTGGCCAACTAAGAACAGCCGTTGGCCATAACTCAGGAGTGGATTATAGCACAGGTTCGGGAAAAAAAAATTGTAACAAAAAGTGGCCTCGAGAAACGCCTGGAAATTATTTTCAGGATTGTAGGTCCACCGCTAGAGGGCGTATTTGACGGTTAAAATTATAAAATGCAACATTTTTCAAAATTTACTCAATTAAGTAGAGTATTTAATATTGTATTCAGATTCCTCGACAAATTCTGCATATTTTTAATAAAACAAGTTCAAGTCTATCTCTTCAAATAAGGGGTGGGGGAGAGTGGGAGCCTTGTTACGAAAAAAAGCCGGTAATTCCGATTCTGCTTGACCGATTTCAATAAACTTGATGTTGTTTGAAAGAGCTTTTGTTGAACAATCGAAAATTTGTAAATATGAAGCAATCTGATCAATAACATAAATGTAGAGGACGCAGTTTTATTTTTTTTAAATATTGTGTTTTCTCGTAAAAATTTTGAATGGAAGCATACAAATTAAAGTAGGTTTTTAAAAAGTGGACTAAATTAGTAATAAAACACCGCAAAGCGCAATGCGATATCTCTTTTCTATACTGAGATCGTAAGAAACAGATCGTAAGAAACAGGTAAATGGCGGGTTTTGTTCTTCCAACGTCTAGAAGAAATTATTAAATTTAGCCTGATTGAAAAGATCCAACATTGGTCTGCAGTAATTTAAACTGTTATCATACTAATGTTATGGTTGCCACTAGATTAACTAAATTGCTATCTGTCTCTGCTAGCAATGTGAACGAATTTTAAAATAATGTGATAAATCGAACAATTGAATCCTTTCATAAATAACTAGGTACTAAATAGTGCAGCCTAGATGTTCAAAATGTTGTCTATCATTTTTAATGCATAAAATCAATCGCTGACGGGTAGAGAAAACAGCAGCCTCAATGTCGTGTATCATATGTTAGAGCCAGTTGCAAAAATCCAACCTGGTATCGATCTCTATAGCATTCAAACTTTGATGTAGGACCATGTGATATGGGTACAATCTAAAATAGTATAATTATATCAATTATAATTATATCAAGACACATTGAAGGCCTTCGTTGTTATTAAACGAAGAATGACTTTAACTCTCGTAATGTTATTACGAATTTTTTTCGCCTCTCAATATTTTTATTATTGGAACTTTTTAACTTTACTTCGCCTCATCTGTATTTGTTGTTGCTGGGCAAATAGTGATGAGCGAGACTGGTCTTGGTCTTGCAGAAAATGCAAGACCAAGACTAGCTTCAGGCTGCAAGACCAAGACCAAGACCGAGCAGTGCAAGACTTATGCAAGACCAAGACTAAGCCTGCGGTCTTGCGTTTTTTAAACATTTTGACCGAAAAATAAAGATGAGCAGATCATTTTAAACCCTCCCCCTCCCCAACATATACTGACCACAACTGCTTGTTTTAACGAAGTATTTTTTTCATATACAGGGTGTTCCCGCTCAACTGGTCAAAATTTATAGGGTATATTAATAAAACCTACGTATACATGTAGGTACTTTTGGTGAAATATTTTTATATTTTGTTCTGTTTTTCTTATTCTGTATGCAGTTTTTTTCAACTGTCATAAAAACTTAGTATTTAGTTGTTGTTAAATATATCCATCTAAAATATTGACCTAAGCTCTATTAATGTATCCTACCATTCCTATAACTATTTTTTTCAATCACCAACACTAAAAATAATTTTGGTTTATTTCAAATCCCAGATAATATGCCTGCAAAGAAAGAATAATTTTTTATGGAGCGACTTAAAATTCAGTGACTTTAATATACATAAATTTTTTCAAACTTATAAATAAGATTATAAATTGTTATATTTTTACGTCTTTACATCATTGAAACATTATAAAACTATATTCTAAAAAAATTGTCAAAATGAATAAAAAAATTTTTATACTTGATTTATCGCTACAATTAAATATAAAAAAAACAAAATTTTTATAATGAGAAAGACTGTCCCTTTCTTTACTTTTAATGATTTTAGAAACTATTTTTTCTTATTAATTTTTTTTGTAAAAATGGACTCCAAAAAAAATCTTCAAAAAAAGTGCAAGACTTGCAAGTGTCTTGGTGCAAGACCAAGACCAAGACTGGACCCTGCAAGACCAAGACCGCTTATTTGACTGCAAGACCAAGACCTTGTATGCAAGAACAAGACCAAGACCAAGACTAACCGGGTCTTGGTCTTGGTCTTGCATTTGCTCATCACTATGGGCAAATATCGATTTTTATTGATATTTTATGCTTTTGATTCACCAACACATCGCTTGAAAACAAATATAACATTCTTATATAATTGAAAAAATGTAGTACAACTTACTTCACTAGACTTCTAGACGTTGAAAGATCAATTCCCGCCATTTACCTGTTTCTTACGATATCTCAGGATAGGAAAGAGATATCGCCTTGCGGTTTGCAGTTTTATAACTAATTTAGTCTAACTTTTTAAAGGCCTACTTCAATGTGTATGCTTCCATTTAAAATTGTTACGTGAAAACACAATATTCAAAAAAATATATAACAGCGCCCTCTAGCATTTATGTTATTGATCAGATTGCTTCATATTCACAAATTTTCAATTTTTCAATAAAATCTCTTTCAAACAACATCAAGTTTATTAAAATCGGTCAAGCAGAACCGGAATTACAGGCGTTTTTTCGTAACAAGGTTCCCACTCTCCCCCTCCCCTTATTTGAAGAGATAGACTTGAACTTGTCATATTAAAAATATGCAGAATTTGTCGAGGAATCTGATTATAATATTTAATATGCTCCCTAATTGAGTAAATTTTGGAAAAAATTGCATTTTAAAATTTTAACTGTCAAATACGCCCTCTAGCGGTGGACATACAATTCTGGAAAATATTTCCAGGCGTTTCTCGAGGCCACTTTTGTAAAAAAAAAAATTCCCGAACATGTGCTATAATCCACTCCTGAGATATGGCCGACGGCCGTTCTTATTTGGCCACCCGGTACGACAGGGGTCCACCGAGTTATTATTATTAAACATGAAACGAGTATTTTGAGAATAAAAAACTGAAAATTAATAATTTGTTTTGCGCGGCTGTCAATTTCGTCCCTTACGTCTTTAGATGATAATATCACTGACCAAAACGTCCATTTAATATTAACATTTTATTGATTTTGACCCGCAGCCAAAAAAGGATGCCAACCTCTGAATCTACAATTTCAGAAGGAATAATACCTATGGGGGTATGGTTTTGATTAAACAATTTATTTTTACAAAAAGTTTTTCCAGAATAAAAATTGGTTATTAATATCAACAATTCCTGGTGATGTCTGTTTATACGTTATGTATATTATCAAAGATAAATAAATCGCTTTCTATACATTTAACTCAATTATATCAAAGGACATCATTATTATATTAAGGAACCACTAAAAATTCAAGTCATTGGATGTGATTATTACTTTTAAATAATAGGACCTGGCAGCATCTGAGGAATCCAGTAAAATAAATGAATAAACTTTGACATTGTTTATGTTCGCACCAGATAATATGTCTGTTTACTCTTCAGTATGTTCATTATTGGGAGGTTGGAGCCAACAAAATTAATAAATGTAAACGCCGACTATGGCGATCGAATTTCATTAGTTGTTGGAGATAAAACGACGAATTAAGATCGCAGAGATCAATCAGTGAATGTTAAACGCGTACCGCCTATCTCTCGTCCTCTCAATACTTTCTCTTTCTATGTTATACGCAGCCCATCACATTTACACGTCTCATCACACGTTTGACAAGCTGTATGTAATATGTCATTCCTGTTAAAATTTAAAGGTCCTAGCTTGGTTAAGAAGTGAACAACGTAAATATTCCAAAGGTATGAATGAATTTAACCCACTTTCAAAATGAATTTACAAAAACAAAAGTACTTACCCGTTTTGGTGGTGGAACTCCCGCGGTACATAGCCACTGCTGCCCTAAGTGAAATGCAAACTGATACAATCGGTTTCGGTTAACATATGAAGTTTTTCTTGTATGATTAGACTGCATATGATACACCCGACCATGAGATGACATGAAATAAATGAGACAAATATGGATGACATCAGAAAATGTTAATACAGAATGAATAACTAATGTGAAATGACATGTTTGTGCAAAATTATTTATCGGTTTTAAACTAAACTAACTACATACAAAGTACAACTTAGTAGGAGATTCTGGTACTGTTAATGATAATAACACTTTTTCATTGTCTGATGCTTGTTTCGATAACCAAATTAACATCCTTGTAGCCATTGAAAGCCGACAACTTCCGATAATTATAGAAAGGCTATAGTGAGGTGATATTGAGAAAAACTAGAAATACCTAAAGAAGTTAAATGTCTGTTAGTGACCTTGATTCCAAACTAAATTAAAGAACACACCCATCCGGAAAAAATTACAAACAAGGCAACTAGGCTTTTCCGGCAATGGAAAAGAATTATGGACAATACTGCTTAACACCAACGATCACCTATGTGGAGGAGGACAAAAGTTGTTTCTTCTGTAAATACATTAACCTCAATATAATTAGATAAGGACTATAAATAAGGGTTCATAGGTCCGAACAGTTCTATGGATTCACAAAGTATTGCAGAAGAAGAAAATTCCAAAACTGTAAAGATAATGGACAGCAATACAAATGGAAGTTGACAGAAGGTCACCTTCAAACAAAAAGTTTACAAGGTAGACAAAAAACTCTAAGCCAGGTTATTATAACTGTAAGAGAAATTTGAAAACAGTCACACACCTGGTGACTGAACACTGCACCCCGAGGAAACATCTGCACAAAATGGACAAAGTTAGTGAGCCTATGTGCAGAAAATGAGGGATGAAACACCCACTCATATACTTTGGTCTGTGAGAACTTACAGGGACTCAGACAAAAACACTTTGGAGAAGAGGAAAATACAACTATTAGAGCTACTCCAAATCCCCCCAGTTAAACTAGTGGCCTATATAGAGGATACGGTTTTACAGATAGTTTGATTGATTGCTTCAACATCACCAGTCAGAGACTCAGAGTCCTCGGCACTTCAGCATTTAAACTTTTTGTGCTGTTTATGTGAAGAGACCAGTAGCCCTTATCAGGCTCAACAGTCTTTTCACTAGGTCCTTCTTGGAGAAATTCTTCTTTGTATGCTTAGGACCTAGTAGTCTATATCTCCAAGAAGATAATGCTTAACAATCGAAGATATTGTGAGAGGCTGTTTCCTCCTCTTCCATGCACAACCGAGAGATAGGTTCCTCCCTATATATGCTAATTGTATGCATGTGCTTCCTCAGGGTACATTGACGGTTGAGTGAACCCGTCACTGTCCTTATCTGGCCCCTACGGAGGTTTAATATTTCGTTAGCCAGCGTCTCCAAGGGTTTTTTGATTAGGAGTTTGCTGTGTTCCTGTTTTGGCACGTGTTTCCAGTAAGACTGTTTGATTTTAAGTCCTATATAGAGGACACGGTTTTACGGATAGTTTAATTTATGATGAACCATGACCCTGACTGAATTTATCTAACCATGTACAGGGGTGAACCTTTAGAAAGGATATTTGAATACCTTTGAAACAGTGCAAAAATAGTTTTAAAAAAGAAAAAGAAAGTGAAAAATGTTTGTCCTCGTAGAAGAGAATTCAAGTGGAATAAATTCAGTACATTATGATATTGATGAACAACCATAGCTTCAGTTTACATGAAGAGAATAACCAAGTTATTAAAATGTGTATTAGTGTTAGTGTCAGATGATTAAAGTAATCCACCAAAGCTATATGAATTTCATAAACAAATACTCGGTTTCAGCTTTAGATAGAAAAATCACATTTTCATTTTGTTT
>CAJUYG010007214.1:0-11154 GCA_910591675.1 Galerucella calmariensis | reverse complement strand
CATCTCTGTTTGTTGCATCATCTACGGCTGCAAATTCACAGTCTTTGACTAGTTGCTTTAAAGATTGTAAATAAGTATCCACTGATTCACCTGGCTGCTGCCTTCTAGTGGTTAGGACATGGCAAGCATATATGATATTATTCGGCTTCACGTAGATTTTGTCTAGAGTCACAATTGCTGCGTCGTAGTCGCTATATTCACTAATGTAGGCGTAGACTCTGGGCGATATGTGGTTAACTAAAAGTTGTAGCTTTGTTCCTGAACTTAGCTGTGCTTCAGCAGTTGTGCTAGCGGCCAAGAAGTTGATAAACGTTTTCTTCCAATGTGCCCATTCTTTCGCAGTTGACTGTACTGCTGGGTCTCCATCGAATCGCTCGGGTCTCAAGTACTTTTCCATTATGTTTATTAAATTGAAATGAATAATGCAAAACCTCGGGAACTTAGGTTTTGATGAACATAAAAATTGTACATATTACGAGAGTAAAATAATCAATGACGTGACATAACTAATCGTCTTACTTTGACATATACGTCATAGCATCAAGCAGGTCACAAACACAACACAGCTCTAAAGAGTTTGATATACATCATTCATCTATACTTATATCAAATTTTGGTGTCATTAATTATATTTAATGTTGAATGATGCAAGTTAGTAGTTTGGGCTCCAAAAAGAATGATTGTAATTAATGTATACAAAAAAGAACATTTAAATAAAATCGAGGATATTAAATCGAAGGTAAAATTTTGTTATGGAAGTATATAGTTATGTCCCAGAAATGTTTGCTATGCGATGTGTACGTGACTTAAATCCTGTTAATTTTTAGAAATAACTATAATCTTAAGTTAAAAAAAATGTAAACATCTATTTTTAACTATTTTTATTGTATAATAATATTATGTTTACAATAGAATTTTTTTCATTTGAAATTATGTTCAAACTGAACCATAGCTACCCATTCTGTTAAGAATGGTTGCAAGCACAAAGACCTTTAATCTTTTCCTGTTTCTACACTTCTTACTATAATTTGACATCCTCTAGTTCTAGTTGTGCCCTGTTTACCTATCGAAATTAATTTGAACGTTTGGCCAACTGGTTCAGGATCACATTATATGTCAACTGATAGTAGATAACACACTTAAGTTTAATAAATATTATAGGTTAATATAAAAATGAAATTCTTTCACGCATAAACATCTTGTGTACTACTTACCCAAGAGAAATTTGCAAAATGAACCTTGAATAGTATCAAATATTATGAGTAAAGAAATGATACTTGAGACAAAAAGTTATTAACAACAATGAAGGTGGAAAAAAATTTACAGGAAAAAATATTGAAATTTGAAAAATCCAGATAATATTGTTTATTAAACCAATTGAAACTAAGATTTTTGTGAATATTGAACAAAAACATTTCCAAAATTAAGCAAAAAACAAGCAATTCTGAAAATATTTGAAATTAGTGATTGGAGAAGTATTAGACATTGTTCGGAAAGTATCTTGTAGCTCTTTATTCTTCTGATTGCTCTTTCCACATGTATTCGTGCTTTTGCAATATTTTTGTCAAAATTTCCGCAGTTAATTTATCATTCTTCATTAAATAAGGTGGTGAAATGAATTTTATTTTCAGTCTATCAGCACCATCTTGAATAAGATATCCTAGGTCAGCCATAAGTGTGTCATACTCTTTCAATAAAGTACACAAGTCACACATCTCGAACAATTCGGTGTCAGATATAGTTCCTTCAAATCCCTCACTGCTATATATAATAGCTCCAGTAACACTAATTTCTACCAAATATTTTATTGTATTTGTATGTTTATAATTTGAATAAGTATTCCCTTGTTGCCAGACGTTTTTGGGCATTCGCATTTGCACCTCCGCAGCATCTCAAACAACGGTTATTCTTTCTTTCTTTTCTGAAGCAGAATGAAATGTCCTTAATCTCTCTAGCACCAGCAAACAACTCTGCCTGCAACTCATCAATTTGGTGATAAATAAATTGTATCCACGTATAAAATATCACAGACACTGACAAGTAAGTAAATTCATCTAAAGTGAACCGGAATCCGAATGTACTCTGCAGGAGAAATAGTTTCATCTCCATGGTAATTAGTATTTTTTTCAACTTGCATTTCCTTATTTTGTTTTAATTGATCCAAGTTGGGTGCATCTACTCCTACCTCTTCAACATCATCATTTTGATCGCAACTTTTTGCTACCAAATTTAAACAGTCTTCATCACTAAAATGGGTACTACAAATATAAGTGTTTTTTGAAATACATATTTCCAGGTGTTAACTGTTCATTCCTGCACTTTGCAATCCATTCTATACACTTTGCATAATTTAAAGTGGGTTTTGGAAAGGGGATACATTTTATTTTCTTGAGCTTTCTTTTTCTTGCTACTCTCTTGGAATTACTTTTGCAGTTTGGGTAAGAACAAAGTGCCATTGAAATTGAAAAATATATTCAAATAACTATAACTTAGCCACTATTTTTAATGATATAACTACAATTAACTAGAACATCTACAAAATCTAGAGGAAAATAAACATCAAAGATAATTAATATGCGAATAAAAATGAACTATTGAAAACGACTATCAAAAAAAGCAAATAAAACTCATAACTGACATAGGCAGAATACTATCATGAAAATACTATAAATAAATAGAAATATAATATAGAAATAGAATGACAAATGACAGAAATTAAATGGTGACATGGCAAGAGTTTCTGGAATTATTGGCCACCGATGTGTTGAGTATTCAGCTAAGAAGTCATTTTAAATTCCAAGATTTACGCTCCAGGGGTGTATTCATTATTTTAATAAAGCAATATAGATGTTCGCAATGATAAAAAAAATGCAAAATCTTATGTTTTGAAGGGTAGACCTTAACTATCATTCTTGTCAGAAAAACCACTTTTTGTTGGCCACACTGACCTTAGACTGAACTCCTCCATTATAATTTTGTATTGGAGTATTGGAGCGTTTTAGGTGAATTTTATTCGAGAGGAATAGTAGTAGTAGTAGTAGTAGTAGTATTTATTTGATCACATTATGAGTTAATTACATTTGTGACATGTCAGTACATATAGTATTTATAGTATAGCTACCTATACATTAAATAGAAACATATATATAAATGAAAACAATACAATATATCATTACAATACATAATTATGACAGTTATAATGTAAAAGAGACATCACATTGGAGGAATTCTAAAATTTGATAAAAACACTGGCTTAAAAGGAAGGATTTTACTTTTTTTTTAAATTGATTGTAGCTTAATAGCCGGATGTCATCCGGTAGTTTATTATACAAGCCCACATCCATTGTATTGCGAGCTGTCAATCTCAATCTTGTGAAATGTGGCCTCAGATGAGACGCTTTCCTAGTGGGGTAGTTATAATAATCGGAATTAGTCTGATATTCATCTTTGTGTTTATGGATTTCAAGAACAGCATGCAGAATGAACAAGCATGGCAAAGGTAGAATTTTAAATTTCTTAAATAAAGTCCGACAGTGATCTCTAGGTGAAGCACCCGCTAGGATCCTCATTGCCTTTTTTTGCAACGTAAAAGCTCTATCAGCATAAGAAGATTTTCTCCATAGGAGTAATCCGTAGGTCAAATGACTTTGAAATAAGGAGTAATAAGATTGCATTAAAACACTGCTACTTATTACGAACTTTAACTGTCTAAGGACAAAGAGCTGAGTGGACAGTTTCTTGCATAATTTGTTAATGTGCGCCTCCCAAGTGAGTCTGTCATCCAAGGTGAAACCCAATAGCTGAACTTGTTTGTTGGAAGTCAAGTTGTAATTAGATGAAAAAATAATTTTTTGGGTTTTGTCTGTGTTCAACTTGAGATGATTGGAAGCAAACCACTGTTCCGCTTTATCATCCGTCCTAGAACTCATACTTATTAAATCGTTGATATTAGAGTTAGCATGTACCAACGATGTATCATCAGCGTAGCAGATACATATTGTGGGTAGCAAGTAAGTGAATATATCGTTAATATAAATTACAAAGAGAGTTGGTCCAAGAATGGAGCCTTGTGGTACTCCATGAAACACAGGTTTACAATTACTAATTTCTCCTGAAACATAAACAGCTTGTTTTCTGTTGTATAAATACGATTTGAAGAGTTTTAATGCTGTACCCCTGATTCCATAATACTCCAGTTTTCCCAGCAACAGCTGATGATCCACACAATCAAATGCTTTACTGAGATCACAGAGAGTTAAAGACATGTGCAAGCGACTCTCAATATTGTCTGTAATAGATTTAATAATAGCCGATACAGCTAGAGTTGTGGACTTACTTCCGACAAATCCAAACTGGTTGGTATTTAAAGTTGAAAATTTTGCTAGAAAAGAAAGCAATCGTTCTTTAATCAATGTTTCAAAAATTTTGCCAAAAATCGGTATAATTGATATGGGCCTGTAGTTATCAGTGACATTTGGATCGCATTTTTTAAAAATGGGTATAACTTTGTTGGTTTTAAATACATTTGGAAAATATCCTTCTGACAAACATTTATTAAATAATACTGTCAGAGGCGCAGTCACAAACTGTATCGTCTCCTTTACAATTTTATTATTCAAATGATAAAAGTCAAAACAAGATGAATTTCTCAATTTTCTAATCGTTATTTCTACCGCTTCCTCCGGAATTGGGAGCAAGAAAAAAGAGTCAGTCTGCGTTGGTATTTTAGAAAGAAAATTCAAGGCGTCTAATTCACAAGTTGGAAGTAATTTTATTATGTTTCCCGCAATATCAGTGAAAAAGGTATTAAATTCTTCTGCACATATGTTGTTGGAAATAGATGATTTCCTATTTGCATTACGCTCGTAATTAATTAATCTCCAAGTGTCTTTGGATTTGTTGTTAGATTCAACTAGGAAATTGTCGTAGGATTCCTTTTTAGCAGTAATAATTGCCGATGAGTATTGTTTTTTAAAGTTTTTAAAAGCAAGAAGATCTTTGGGATCTTTAGATGCTATGCTAATCGTATGAAGAATTTCTAGGGTGTTTCTCATGTCTCTTAATTTGTCATTAAAAAAGTTTACCGGTCTTGTAACCTTATTATTTACCCTTTTAAGAGGGAAATGTTTTTGTACAAGTGTACTATATGTGTCGTTTATAAAATTAGCTAATGAATCAATGCTATTGAAATTATTGTAAATATCCTGCCAATTTATACAACTAAGGAAGGTTTGTAAGGACTTAAGACCCTTGACAGTAATAGGTCTACCTAAAGTGTACTGGGAACTTTTATTGTGATAGTTATTTATAGATATGAATTGACCCTTGTGATCAGCAATACAAGGATCAAATGTGCCAAAAGTACAATCAGCATTCTCTACATTTGTAAATATATTGTCTATGCAAGTAGCTGTGCTAAGAGTGACTCTAGTTGGAGTTGTTATTTTAGGTTCTAGTCCGAACGAGTCCAACAGATTTATCCAATATTCTGAAATGTAGGAGTTTTCATTTATATCGATGTTAAAATCCCCTACTGAAATAAGATTAGAGAACTATCAGTCATGGATACAAAAACTTCTTCCACTTTACTAAAAAATAACTCTAACTCTCTGGATGCAGACGATCTATACGTAGTTATAAGAGTAGTTTCAATTTCCTCAATTACAATGGCAAAAAATTCTGCATGCTGTTCAAGACAAAACTGGTTTAAGACCAGAGCCTTGCACCCTACGGTATTGCGAGCAAATATTGCAACACCACCATGTATCATAACATTTCTGCAAAAATATGAAATAAGAGAGTAATTACCAAGATTAATTGAGTTAATTTCATCTTCTTTAAGCCATGCTATATGTATAGTTGGTATTTTACAATTTTTCAAATACTTATTTCATAACTTTTTCAAATTAAATTTTAATGGGAGCTTATTAACCCAATGGCCCGAAAGAGGAGCCGCCACTGCATTCAAGTGTGTACTGTAGCGGTAAGATATCAGTAATGTAATTGAAAACCTTTCTCTTTCGTAGATAGGCCGACCCCAGATGATACCAATATGCTCCTCTGATTTTACATTTTCCATACTTTAAAAGTAAACGCGATTTTGGTTCTAGAAATTGCATTTCCATGTTTTCCTGTTCGGTTTTGTTTCTTTATTAACAATTTAAGAAATGGAGATCTGATGCTACAGCTTATATTCAATTATTTGTTCCATTTTCAAATGTCAATATTGATTTTTCTATTTCACATATTCAAGTTTACCGGTATATTATCACTGTTTCTGTGAGTACCAAGTATATCTGATTCTCCTTCACTGTTGTTTTCGTCAACCATAAAAGGAAACACTTCCGATCACAAATCATTTATCAGAATTCTAACAGATTTACGAACGTCGATTCGAAGTACATAAACCAAACAAAGAGAAGAATACTTTCTCAAGTTAATGTATGACGATTGATAAGACCTCGAAATATTCAAGTGGACCCTGCAACTTATTTTTCAACAGTTTATAATGAACAACGTTTACTACTTCTGCATTAATTTGACGTTCAAATTGTTAAACAAAAAAGTATCATCACAATTCCCAATAATATTGTTGTATTTAATAAAACGTCTCGAGACCACGGGTCTTGCTGTCAGATTTTCCGAATTTTGGTTTGCGGTTGGAGGTGGAGATGTCACTATTGTCACAACTTTCACACTTCCGTTACTGTATTGATCGTGATTTTGGAGTCTTCTTCAGGGAAGTAGTTGTGTCTCCTTAGTTGAACGTTCACTGTCTTTGAAAAAAAAAAGTCATAACATAAATCCAAATAATCGAAGTTCTTCCTGATTTTCCCTTACTTTTTTCTACAAATTTGTTATCAGACGTAGAATTGATACATTATATATTTTATATAACTTTTTCAAGGACTTATTTGTTATAAACTTCCATATCCGCGTTAAGTTTGGATGACAATACATCGTTAGCTCAATATAGTCTGTCTCAAAGTATATTGTCTTCATTTTTGCCGGCAATCATGAAAGTGATGAGCCAATTGCAATAAATGATATGGCCAATGGATGCTGTAGAAGAGATCGCAAGAAGCGGACTATTTAAAATTATTTTTTCCGTCGACCGTGTATTAACATGTGCTATTAACGTTCTGAAAATCAGACAAAATCATAGTATTAATGCATGATTTACATTAATCAACGATTTTTCTACAGGCAACCCAACGCACATCTTATACATTATATTTATATTGCAGTTACCTGTGGTATAGGCAACCAAACATACATTTTCATGTCATTATTTACTTTTGACAGTACTTACCTATGAAACAAATGGATATTTTCAGTTTTTAAATTTTGGGAAAAACGGATACAACTTATATAGTCTACGGAAAAGCTTGGTAACTAACACGAGTATTAAAATCAACAATCTCGAAACATTAACGCACTCGCTCTGCTCGTGTGTTGAATTATCTCGACTGTTAATGGTCCTCATTAATACACTTGCTGGTTAAATAACTATTAAAATGATCAAATTCACTGTTAATAATATCATTTGTTGCGTCTGGCATTTTTTCCATTTTTTCATCATATTCGCTTTATAAGTATTGTTTTTTTAATTCTGTTATTTAACGTCGGTCTACTCCTGCGACTGAGGCTAATCACCGACGCTGGGAGCACTCTACCCCTAACCGGAAATTTTGGCGAATCCACTAGTGTTCCAACCAGTGGTAGCGATCTTCAACGAGCCCAACATCCATGGACTCGGGACCTCGGTTTTACGTCTCCTCCGGAAGATGGCATATCTACATTATACCTCGTGCTCATTGGTATAATGCCTGCGAGCTGTGATATGCTAGTCTGCTGCTAGTCCCTATACAATGGTTTTCCCTGGCATGGTCACCCATCCAAGTACTTACCATGTTCGACTTTGCTTGACTTTAATTATCGCATCAACTACAGTGCTGGGTCGTCGCCAATAAGTATTGTTAATTGTATTTTTATCCTACACTATGAGAAAGTTCAATTCTACCAGCTTCAAAGTGGCGATGAAAGTACCATTTTACTGGCTAGCCGGGAAAATAAATTTTCGTTTCCACGATAGCTGGCGCCCCAATTGACAAATTGAATCAAAACTGTTCATTTGATTGATATCCCACTTAGAATTGCATTTAAGTGATTTCAATCACATCATTCAGAAGAAACAAAAACAAATCGCTTAAAATAAACATCATTCAACGTCAGTTTAGGAATAAATTGTAAGAGTTGTCAATGTCTGCAAATTCAATCATAAGTTGTCGTATTTTGATGATTGTTTAAACTTATGGAGCCTGAATCAGATGAAATAATGAGATGTGTAAGGTAAATACAATTTTTATATGAAATATCACCTACAATTATTGTGTAGGATAAAAACAGTGATGAATTTCACATTAAAAAATAAAAATTTTATAGAAAGAATATAACCAACAATTATTGTGTAGGATAAAAAATTATGTGTAAAACATTGCAGTAAAGTGCTTTTCCAGGCTCGGCTGCGCCCCTCCTGTCCATATTATCTTCTTTTGGCCTGAAAAATGCCACTTTATCGCCTAGGTATACAATACAATACTATTATTATACAAATTATTGTCAAGGTTATAAAATAATGTATTCGTTCTTTTTCTGGCACCAGATAGAGTATCGCTTATATTGAATTCCCAATAGAGAGCTCTATAAAAACGCACGCTAAAACAGAATATTTTAATACTGCCAAATGAATCCAATGCAGGCATCATACACCCGATACAAAGGAAAACAAGCAATGGAAGCTCTTTTTACATTCGAACAAGCATATTAAAATATTTATAGATAAAGTGGTGATCCATTTATCATGGAAAATAAAAATTTATAAATTTATTTCTCGAATCACGGATAGATAATGGAAAAATAAATAAATTGAAAAATTAGCCTCAAATTTAATTCCACCAGACACACATTAAATATTATTTTTTCGCTTTCCGAAGAAACGAGTACGATACTGTGCTATTGCTATTTGATTAACGACTATCTGCTGTCGGTTTTGGGGTTAAATCAATCATGTTGGCATAGATCAAAACGAACTATCTTGGATCGAAGTATACCAAGTACAAAAAACTGTCTATTATAGTCAAGTCTACAAACTGATAGTCAACGCGTAGTCGATACTAGCAGGCTAACAAGACAAGACAGTTATTCGCCAAGATGCATATTAAAGTTTTTTGTCGATCTTCAAGAGTAATATAAGAGCATTTTGATAAGTAGTCGGCTATTCCGTTGCATCCAAATTTTGACTGTATTTCATAATAGGGTACAAGAATAAATTTTGCTATAGGTGGGAATTGACGCTTTATCAGGTCTCCTAACACCTTGCATGCCTATTTTTTCGAAAAAATATAAACTTTACTTTTTAAATGACTTTAAAAATCATAAAATTTGAAAGTCCGCCAAAACGCGCTTTACGTCATAAACATGGCTGCCCCATGGTGTGACGTCATTTGTTTACGTTCTTATTCGTGTATCAGGCTCTGAGCTCTTGTGACCTGATTTGTTTCTGAAAGCTTTAAAAATGGATAAAGCCGAAAAAAAACTTTGTATTCCAAGTATTGCATTGTTCCAGTTCCTCCAGACAAAATATTTGTTACTTTACCTGGTGACGCAAGCAAAAGTTCACTTGAGAGAAAGACATTACTTTTGTTTGTGAAGACCATTTTAATGTAGGTACCTACTTCTATGCTGGTAATTTTTATTCTTAAATAGTTTGAGGTTATGTACCTATATGTCTAGGAATCAACCATAAAAACATAATTTTTTTACGACCACACATCGAAATATGGTTGGTATATATTGTATAAATGAAACATAGCTTAAATCGTACTTACGATAATGCTTTAACTCCTCTTATTTCCTCTGCATTGAAGCAGCTGTTTGACTTCATAAATCCAAGCAGCATAAATGAGTCTACTTTGGGCAAGTTATCAGTTTGTGCTTTTACAAAACCTTCGCTTGCCATATCTTTACTCACAAAATATTAGAATCGTCACTGAACACTGAACTAGTAAATAAAATATATTCTTCCCAAAGTTTTAAAATATCCTCGGAAATATCGAATATTTATGTCCCCTTTCCACTTTACGTTGACTTTTAGAAATAAAAAAAGCACCCACAAACACGCAATGGTCTCAAACAAACATATAAATGATATTTTTACGTCGATGAAGCAATTAATAGTTGATTAAAATACAATATAAACACACAACTGCACATAATCTAATGCAATACCGGCCATATTTACATAAGTAAACACAAGAGATATGACATCACACGTATCATCGGTAGCGTTCGGAAATCGTCGGGTTGTGGTCGGAGAGTGCATTGAAATTTGAATTTTATTTTTAAATTTGGGAGTGATTTCCAATGGAAACTGGTTTATTTCCTATAATTAGTAATTTTTGATATTATCATATTTACTATTATAAATTAATATCCAAGCAAAATATGAAATATGCGTGTACTCTACTCCATTATTGTGGCTTTCATATGTGTTTATTAATGCCAAAATAATGCCAAGTCAAATTGATAAATACAAAAGAAATTTAACAGTATTGAAAATAGTCGAAAATTTATTTCAAGTCATGTTATTTTTATGGAAACGATTTATTCAATTCAGTTCTTTATACAGGTCATTTTCACTCCTCGCTGTATTATCAGGGATTGTAGTCTCGATTACTCTATCCATTTCTCCGTTTTTGCTTCCTATACACCGATTCATTTCCAAACACTTGATTCAATTTGACGTTTTAGATGTAATTAATTTGAGTGATATTTTGAAAATGTTTTTCCAAAATGTTTAATTATTTCTATGCACAATATCCTGATATATGTATTTAATCTGTTGGGGTGCAATGTAACACTCCTGTAACGCGGTTATACGGCACGTGTAGATATACTGAGCTGGTACTAGCGCTGCGAACTGGACATTGCCCTAGTCGAAGATACTGCTCATGTCTGCCGGCCCACCATCAGAAGAGACCGTGCATGCCTGCCTGATAAGACTATCAAATTCAGGCAATTGGCCCATCTTCAAAATTTAATTAGCTTAGGGAAGTGCACGAATGCATGAATTCAAATTATCTGGTATATCAT